>CAEFZY010068857.1:0-65754 GCA_903066815.1 Brachyrhaphis roseni
ATATACATATATATACGTATACATATATATATATATATATATACGTATATATATATATATATATATATATATATATATAAAATGTATAAATCATTTTTTTAACAACTGAAGTTATGTAATTACTTGACTGTGCTTTAAAATGACACTTAATGCCTTTTAAAAAAAACATAATGCTGCTCCTTTAAAAATCTACAATCTGAACTGGTTGAAAACCATTTATCTTCAGACTGTTGACTCTTCATGGTTAGTTTTACTAAAAGGCTTTGAGGCGACAGCAGCATCGTTCGCTTTAAAGCAACACCTCAAATGGAGCATACCAGGCTTATCTGGGCTGAAGAGCCTCCCACAGCGCAACGCAGGCTGTGTCCAGATAACGAGCGAGGGCCCGGCTCCGCATGTGATCACCACATCGGGACGTTTCGGCTGCTCTCATTTAAAGCAGCTGGAGAGGTGATCAGAGGCAGGAACATGAAGCCGTCGACGCTTCCCCAGCGGAGGCAGAATCTCTGAACGTGAAGAAAATGAGGCAGAAAATGCAGCTGAAACCAGACAAAAAACGAATATTTCTTAGAAATTGTTCTGCTTTCTTCACCAGCTGTGTTTCCATCAACCAACCGAGCAAATTGAAATCACAAAAATAAATTTGACAAATGGAAACAAGCCAATTTCAAAAAACTTTTTCACAACACACGAGTCACGTGATCAACAGCCGGATGTTACTACTGCCATAAACGACAAAGAAGACAACAGGAAGTAGCAGCAGGATGATGTATCGTGTTTAGATCCACCAAAACTCTCAGAATCGCACATTTCATAAAAAGTTGTGTCTCATTTGAAGGTGATGAATCCATAACTTATATAAAATCACAAGCTACAATTTCCCCAAATCGTCGCACACATGGCTGCTCCAAAGTACAAGAGTCTCGTCGCTCCAACGCCTGGATAAGACGCAAAAGTCTCTGATGGCTGATAGATGATGAGCCTCGGCTGAAATATGAATAAATCTCATGTAATTGTTTTACATGCATTGCTGCCGTGATTTTTAATGACTTGTCACATGAAAAAGCTCACGCATGTGTGACTTTAATTTAATTTCTTATTTAATTGAAACACCGTATTTCAAAAATTGTGCTTTTTCAACAATAGCAGGATTTGTGCACATGTGTAATGAAAACGCAGCTAGTAACAGCCGGTTTTGATGCTTAATTCAGATTTTTTGCTAAAATTTAATTTTTTCTGTGCTAACAATTAAATCCAACTGAAATCAGGCTTCTATGTGGACGGGTTACGAATCCAAAGCGATTTGAATGCACAGAAAAAATACGTAGACGTCACACAGCAGCGCAGCATTCATGGAAGTAATAATGGACGCCTCCATCTATAGATCGATTTTAAAGTTTATTCATAATTATAGTTTTCAGCCATTATTTTACATCTGGATTCTTCTGATGCAGAATTATGACGCACGTCTCACCTCAGTTACATAAAAGTCTGACTAAATGCATCATGACCATTCAGACTGCGGACGATTTAAAACAAGTAGATTTCTGATTTAGCAAAACACACAAGTGGCTCAAATCTTATTTTCTGGGGGTGAAAAGTTTTAAATTGGGCCGCTCAGCCTGCGATAAATAAGTCGCATTCGCCTCTTTTGTGAATGTAGTTTGTTTTTCAATATTTTATAACAACTCGTATGATGATGTCATGACTTTTCCAAGTTTCTGATTGGCTAAGTCAGAAGATTTTAAGATACATCTGGATGTATTTTGAGGCAACTACTGAACACTTAATGTGTGACATCATGATAAAAGCTAACAAAGCTAACTGCCTCTGGTGAATCACTTAAATTTTTGACTGAAGAACAAAATATTTTCAAGTTATTTAACAGGAATCCTTTGCACCTATCACGTTTGTTTTACTAACTCCCTTCTTTCTCCAGATATTTCCTCTTTCCTAATCAGATTCATGACTTCGCTGCATATCAGTTTGTTGAATAGTGATTCAGGTTTTATCACAAAAGTGGAGGCACATGAAGCAAATATTATTTTGTGAGTTAGAGCCTGAAGTATGTTTTGGTGTACGTGCCTGAGAGCTCATCGGCAGAGTTTGCTGCGTGCCGTAATGCTTTGACAGGAAAGTTACGTCTCCGACAGCTGAAACATGGCAGGAAGAACAGGTGCCAATATACAGTGGAGAGCTGCCAAACACACAAATACCAGCCTGTTCACAACACAACACTTCAATCTGCACATCTGGATGTCCAGCCAACAAGCTGGGGCTAAAATGTTCAACAAATTTCCTGTCTGCCACAAAATTAATCATAACACTTCAATCCTCCCTTATCTTTACAAATCACAGTCACAAATTATTAGTAGTTTGATAAGTAGTGGATCATTGTTAAAAGGACATTTTATTCACATATACAAATCTTTAAAGCATGTGTGGTTTGTTGGAGAACATGAGCAAAAAAAACAGGATCAGAAACACAAGAGAGAGTTGTGAAGAAGATTTAGGTTCTTTTCACACTCAGTTCAATTGTATTGTGTCAAACGATTCAAACCCTTTGGAAAGCCTGTTCCCCTCCTCACCTGTGGGGGCGCTGCACCAAAAACTACTGAAGGAACACGAGTGCAACAAAAATGGAGTGGCATATGGCTGGACATTAAATCAATAACTATATATATCGCGACAAACATGTGATCAATATTAATAGATAATAAATCTCAGAATATTCAATACACAGAAAATTCACTGAACTTTAATCCAGAACCCCACAGCATTCTGGGAGATGTAGGCAGAGGAAAGGCTTTAGCTGTTCAACCTCTCATGGCTAAAATAGGTTGGTGGGATCAACTTATTCTTTGGTTACCTAGCAACTCACTCACTCATTGGTTACCTAGCAACAACCTGTTCAGTAACTTGCGCAGCAGCAGTTCGAGGTTTCGGCACCGTGCCTCATAACTGCTTATTATTGATATCGACTGATATGAAAGTCTTGTGTTGTGATAAGTTTTTCAGCCATGTTGTCCAGCCCTAGAGTAGAATCCGATTTCTCTCTTTTGTCTTTGGTAAAAACAACAACAACAAACAAATCACATAAATACTCAAACTGCACCAAAGTTCACTTCAACCAAACTAAGACCTGGGTTTGTAGGTGGCCCAGAGTTTCAGAGTTAAATTACACATTCACACCTCTCTATATGATTAAAATGGACCAGACGGGGCCGGTGTGAATTCATCCAAAAGCGTTAGGCTACAAAACAAGATCCCAAGAAAAAAGACACAAGAAGTCATTTAAGAGACGCAGCTAACATGAGGAAGCAGGAGCTCCACCATTAACAGACCTTAGCCAAATGATTGATTCATCCAAAACACTGATAGTGGAAAAGAAACATCTCTACAGTGAAACATAAAAGTAACATCATCATGCTGTGGCAGTGTGCTTCTTTATGGGAACTGTCCAGAATTGATCGGATTGGGCTAAATACAGCAAAACATTAGTGACTTTTTAGGTGTATGTTTAGGACAACAACCCTAAACATACAGATTAAGACAATACACTAGAACATGTGGCCTAGTTAAAGTCCACACCTAAATCCAGCTGAGAGTCGGGGCTGAGACTTAAATACCGAAGATCAAAACAATGTAAAACAATCCCATTAAAATAAGTCAAAATATCTGAAGAAGAAAAAGTTTAATGGGTGTGAACGCACGAACAGAAGGATTCAACAATATGTCGAATCATACATATTAATTAAACCCTCATAAAGAAATTAACACAAACGCAATGCTAATATGTACATCTGACTATTAAGATCTCAAACTGCAACCATCATGTGAAAATACACAGTCTGTAAACTTCCTCTTCTTCAGAAAATGCGCGTCAGCAGCCATGTTGGCAATTAGTGATGGAGGAAACGTGCTAACTGCGTCGGCTCTGGTGTCAAACAGATACGTTCGAATCCTGGTGTGTGTTTTTCATGTTTTTCTGTCTGTGGAGGGAGTTTGTACTAAAGTATTGGCCATTTGTGAGGCTCTGTTGGATCTAAAGCCAGAAAAAAATATAAAAGAAAAGCCTTCAGCGCCTTCAAGGAACTCTTCAATTGACCTCAAACATAAACCCAAGAGTTAAAACAGAAAGAAGAAGAGAAATTAATGCGACACCTCTTCTTTAAAGGAACGCATGCCGGCTTTAAATTTATGGCGGTGTGCATTGGTAGATAAAAATGATGTGAAATACGATTCCTTGCTCCAAAGTCTAGTTGCTACGTAACTGAGAGGTCAGGCGTTCCCTGTGAGGAGACGCAGTTTCTTCAGACATCCATTCATCACGAGCTGCCAGCTTCCCAAAAGCACAAAGGACAGCATATCCTTCTCCCTTTCTGTCTTTGTTTGTCTTTCCCGTCTCTATTCTTCTTTTAAAAACCCATTTCAGCCATATTAAACTGCTTTAAAATAGACCCAGCACAAAGAAAACTGTTGTATTTCTTATTTTCTCAAAAGCTGTCACTTTGTCATTCAGTTCTGCTAAATTTCTGGATGCCGCCCCATAAATATTGTTCCTTTAGCTGGTAATGAAACCCAAAAAAGAAAAATAATAGAGAAATGAAGTGAATTCAGAGCCGGCCCAAAGCAGGTGCAAGTTAAGCGGCTGTGTGGGGCCTCCACACCACCAGGGGGCCCCCAAGAGCAAACATTAAAAAAATACTTATATATATTTAATACGTTGAATAATACAAACTATATTCTGCTACACATGGGAAAACAATTTCTGTTTTGTCTTTATAATTGCTCTACAAATAAGTAATTTCTGTTGACAGCTGCTGTTGGGGAAATATAAGATATAAAACTTGTAAATTTAGTGTTTATCAGCTGATATTACTGTTAGGCCTGTCACAATAACACATTACCAGAAGTTATTGCGATAAACGATAATATTGTTGTTTTGAGACAATCCAAGTAATATAACAGTAACGGTATAAAAGTAAAGCAAGAAGAATCAGGAAGTTTCTGTAAACAAAATTATTCTTCACAAAATGACCAAAACACCAAACTGAAAATTTTATCATCCGGTTTTTGATAAAGAGAGAAAAGAGAAAAACAATAAAACATGCTAATGGAAATTATGAAGCTCGTTTTAATTTATCATGGCAATAATTGATTTGATTATGGCAACAGGTCTAGTTACTATAGAGTTAAATTGCTACTTTTGTAAGGTCATAATAAAATTATGATGTAAGCTACTTAACGATGCCTGCTAGTCACACATTTAGAGTTGCTTAGGAATAATGAAACATCTGGGGTTGACACATTGGTACGGGGGGCCACCAATTAAAATCTGCTTAGGGCCCCAAAAATGTTTTGTCCGGCCCTGGGCGAAGGAATCTGAGTTTCAGTGAGACATCAGGTGCTTTCCATCTGCATTTCATTGAGCTACATGTAAAAAAAAGTGAGCCTAATGGGTCTCTGAGCTTATGTAGAGAAATGCCCCTCCGCTGCCCCCACAGGGGCAGGTGGGGACTGGGGTGACTCACATAAAACAGAAACAAATTCAGCTTTGACTTCTGAGTTCGCCATAAAATATACTGTTTCATTAACGACGTTTCCTCTCCTTGCACTATTTCCTTTGTGCAGCTGGAGAAGTACTCTCCAGATCTGCTAAAACTTTATTGTCTTGGTGACCATGAATAATTTATTTCGATTGTACGGGGAAAAAAGGAACCTTTTAAACAAAAAGGGCTGCGGTTTTTCTGCTGGGAAAGAGCAAAGAGAATTCATAATGGAGGAAGGTGACAAGGCATCAAAGAGAAATTTTACAGACAGATAAGAGACAAAAGAGCAGCGACTTCAAAAACACTTTGAGTTTTCCCCTCTTTCGCCTTTATAACGTGGTTTTTTCTTTATCTGCTGGCTTTTTTATATCACATTTATGTGGAACTGAACCTGAAACTGAACATAAAACAGTTCAAACAATCTGAGATGGATTATACTTTTACATAACTGCATTGTTTCACCAGATTTTATCCGTTTTCCTTTTAATCTCCTCACGATTTTCCTACAAAGGCCTTCAGCTACCAATCAATCAATCAATAAAGTTTATCTCTATAGCACCATTCAGCAACAAGGAGCTTTACATCATAAAAACACAAAGATACAAACTTATAAAAGACACCAGACACTAAACCAGTAAGCATTACACATCAAAATAAATACTCCATTTATTGGTTTTTAGTCTAGATTTACAGGAACTGTTAGCTTGTTCCAGCTGAATGCTGCTTCTCCATGTTTGGTTCTGGTTCTGGGGATGCAGACCAGAACCAGAACCAGAACCAGAGGACCTGAGGGATCTGGAAGGTTGACAGATCTTTAATGGTCCCATTTCCGGTGGTCTTGATAAAGAAACAATCACTCTGCTCAGCCTCTCCTGCTAACTCACTTCTGATAACCTGCATTAAACCAGGTGGTTTGTTTAAGAAAGAGCCACTCAGAAGAGACAAAAATATGTCAGCAGGTCCAGAATATTTACAGAAAAGCTCAGATTTATCTATCGCAGCCGCCTGCAAACCATTTCCTCTGTTCGAAAGGCGTTCGAGCTCTGACCTACGAAAGATAAAATAAGAGAAAATCTGTCTTCTAAAGACACAAGATAAAAACTGAACACATTTTTGCTCTTTCATGGGATCTAGAAGGGAAAGAAGCAGCCAGGTGTTAATTAAATTAATGTGGTACTTTTATTCTTGGTAAGTTGGAGCCAGGAGTTTAGACAGTTTGCTGATTTGAAACATAAAAGAGTTTATCAACATGTCAAGAAGAAAATACGTCAGTATTAATTAACCTTACAGACACAGCAGCTGCTGTTGGAAAAGGTTATGAAGCCATTTCCAAATGATCTTTAAAAAATAAAGTAAAATCAAGTAAAAATAAAAAGTTAGAAGGATTATTATAAAGTGTAAAACATTTAACAGAGTCGCCATTCTTCCCAGTAAATTCAACCCACAGTCAGAAAATGCAAAGATAAAAACCCCCAGGGGGTCCTGCTCAGTTTGCATGTTAAATGATAAAGTTTATGACAGGAGAATTAGAAACTGGCTGCTGTTATGCCTCAGTGAACAGATTAGGATCAGTCTATGGTCTATACAAAACATGTTCGTTACATTTTTTGCACAAACTTATTCTTAGACAATGAGATTTCAGCCTGCTCAGTTCTGCCCATCTTGTTCTAGGGCCTCTGTCACTTTAAATCCAGATAAGTTGCTGCTGGCCACGCCCCCAACTCAACGTTTACACTCACACATGAAAATGACTGCAAACAGATGGGCAATTATACAACCATGCATCTTTGAAAAGCAGAAGTGGAGCCTCCTGCACAACCAACAATAATGCAGCAACTGGTTTCTGGATGGTAATTCAATAAGAAATCACTTATCTTTTCCAGCAGCCATTGTACGGCGCATTCAGCGGTAAAACCAGCTGACCAAACTTGCTGGAGCTCAGCTTGGGTTGCTAAGTAACGGGCAGTGCCTGCTGATTTGTGACATTTCATTCCAGAAGTTTTTCCATTCAAAAAGTTGCATGATTCAGGTTTCAAACATTTTTAAACAGTTAATTTTCAAGACTCTAAAAAACATCAACTTATTGGTATAAAATGGCTGTTTTTTGTTTGTTTGTTTGTTTGTTTGAAGCGCTTTGGTTGGTTTTAGAAGCAACTTAGACCTAAATGGAAGCACATAACTGTGCAAAATGTGAAACTTTTCACAGTGGGGCCCCTTTAAGAGAACCAGAAAGGTTCAAGAGGTTTTACTTTCAGAAAATCCCCGGTGTGCAAGTAAAAGGCAGCTGAATTATGTTCCTGTTTCTGAAGATGTTTTACCTTCAATAAAAGGTTCTGGTTTGGCATCATAATCAAAAGGATTAAACACAGAAAAGAAACCACATCTGCAGGTTCTTCTGTTTGAAATAATAGTGGTATTTTGACAGTAAAGATATATACTTGCTTCGTCTAAAATATCCCGCCTCATGTATCGAGGTGAAAAATGAAAAATAATAAAAATTCAATTGAACTAAGTTCCAGTTGCAATGATCTTTAGCTCCATCGGTTTGCAGCAGACAAAGCTTTTGTGAGCATTCAAAGTCTGTCTGTCGTCTCCCCCAGTAAACATTTCCTTATCTCTCATCGGTCAATTCACGTTGCTCTATCAGGACCAAGCTGCAGCACGCTCAATCCTCGGCTGAGGGAAAAAATTATGCATTCAAAGGAAACAAATCATCCATTTTCAAACTTTAACTTCTGCGGCTTCCCACTCTGGATGATTTAGCTTGTTTTGACTCTGTGATCGTTTGCTACAGTAAAGGAAGGGTGGATGATCGCTAAGTCAAACTGTAGCGGTCGTAAAAGTAAAAATGTGATGATTGGTATCATTAATTTACATTTCATTGGAAAACATCAAATGCCAAACATAAAAGTAAAGAGGGGGAGTTTTTGTCTTTTCAGCGTAAGCAGAGAAACATGGAGGATGATGATGTCAGAGACGCTGATCTCACCTGGCACCTGCAGACGATCCGCTGCAGATTCTTCCTACTGATTAGACATGCAGAGGTTGAAAAGGCTCCCCGTATTTATGGTGAAATATCTGAGGAGAAGCTGAGCTTGACTGGGACATGAGGGCTTCATGCTGCGAGTTCGATGGAAACTACAGAAACGATTACAGCAAAATGCATCAATCTGACGTATTAATAGATCATAAAGCAGCTTTACGTGTGCAAAAAACCTGGAGACTTTATAGGAAAGACAATTTAGAAAATAAATAATTTAACAAAGTGATATTCATTCCAATAAACTCATTAAATGTTTACATTTCTGCTGATATTTGTTTGCAGTTTTATGCATTTTAAATAACATTCCTGTTGGTATTACACATCTCTGTTTTTCTGCATAGTTTCTCAGTTTTTATATATTATATATATAAAACAATATATATTGTAAGAATATATGGTATAAAATATTTACAATATATTGTTGTTTTGAGACCATTTTCAAGTAATATATTGATAATGTCATAATAATGCAAATTTGTTCTCTTTGATTTTGTAAAAAACGCCTCACACTGGAACGGAAAGATATTTTAAATATTTAGAATAAAATACAACGAACAAAACAATAAGTAAAATGGACATAAAATCCACTTTAAATGGATTATAAATCTGCAAACAAAATTTTTCTTCAAAAAATATTAATTTTATTAATCAGACTGAAAATATACATCAGTTTTTTAACACTTTTTAAATATGCTTACCTGGATTTCTCTCTCTGTAGGACAATAAAGGATATTTCTATCTATTTTAATCTAATATTCTGTTCTTAACATAAAGATTTGTTTTTGTTAACTTAAATCCTTTTTCATGAGATAATAATAATGATAATTCTATCTCTCAAAGACTGATAAACTTTAAATTTGTAAAGGATACCCAACACTAAAACTGGAAGACATTTTAAATATCCAAAATAAAATACAACCAAAAACGATTAAAAAAAGGAAAATAAAAACCACAGTTTGATAAAATTCTCCTCCTCATTGTGTTGGATTATCAAACTACTGAGGTAGTTTAACTCAAGTCAAAGTTGCATCTAAAATTATTGACTTAACTTGTTGCAATCTTGAAGGCCCACATCATTACACTGCCACCACCAGGATTTTCTGTCAGAATAATAAATTCATGCAGATTTTTCTGGATCCTCAGTCGAGTTTCTCTCTTGTTCTCCCAACATTTATCACTAAAGAAATGTTTCTTCTTTGATCTCCTCAGATAAACCGACACGTTGCAGATAGTTTTAGGGACAAAACCTCCCCAGTTTCACCCTGATAACCTCTTTTCCAAGCGCCGCCAATCATTTTCTCTTTGTTCCTAGAATCTGAGCAAGTTGAGCTCCAAGGATCGTTTCACCAAAACTGCAGAGATTTAGTTTAACTAGCAGCACTTTTTTATTACAGCTCTTCTTGCGTTTTATTAGTTTAGTATTTTTTATTGTATCTCCCATAAAAATGTGAAACCTAACAAACAGGTTTCTTAGGGTGAATTCACACCAGCTCTGCTCAGTCCAGTTTAATCGAACTCTAGAAAGTTTGGTTCGTTTGAGGTGTGAACCAAACATAAACTCTAAAAACTCTAAAAACCCAGATCAAGTTTTAGTTGAAGTGAACTCTGGTGCGGTTTGAACAACAAGCAGACCGGAGACGGTTCTAAAAGCAGGAAGTGGACTACAGCACAGGGCATTCTGGGTAAATACATCCAAAACAAACGCACAAGTCTAACGCTGGTAGTTTTTTTAACTAAAGACAAAAGAAAAATCCTTCAGCTGCTAAAGTGTGATGCTGGTCTATTTCTGGTTAAACTTTGCGCTCATGTCTTCTTCGTAAGTTTTTGTGTTGTTTCCTCCAGTATTTCCTGGTGCAGCGCCTCCACAGGCGAGGAGGGGAACAGGATTTTCAAAAGTTTCGATTCGTTTGACAGCAGCAGCTGAAAACGTAACAAATGTTATTTTTAAACCCAGTCGAACAAAGTCTACCGGGCGATCAGGTGTGAAACATTCTTAGTTTGACTTATAAAATGGATCTTAGCGATTTCAAAGTGTTTAAATATTAATTTCTGCCTGAGTCTTTATTTTCAAAATCAGTTTTAAATCTTTTGTTTATGAAACCTGTTTCTGTTTTGTGTTCAGGTCATTCCTTTACTTTAGCACCTTTTAGATTTGACCATTTTAGTTTATTTTGTTCGGAGCTACGCAGCAAAGTCATGAGTCATTTTTAGTTATTTCCCAAGATCATGAACCCTGTAAGACTCGGAGCAGTTCATGAGTCAGTCAGCATCATCCATTCATTCAGTTCCAAATGGTGAAACATTTCTGCATAAGATGATAAAACATGTTATAATTAAACATTTTTAACCTCAGCCAGAAATTTCACACCAGAGGTAGAAGGGAAGACATTAATTTCTGTGATTGAAGCTGTGAAAATTGACCGCGATTGTTTTGATTTCCAAGGAATGTCAGCAAATGTCTGAAGTTCAAAGCCTGAATTCGGAGGAGGAAAAACCTCAAACCTGTCTCAGATTTAACAAACAGACTGTCTGTCTTCTTTAAAATTATGTCTCAACTTAATTATGAATTGTGCAACATGCGTGTAATGATGTCTCTTACCTTTCAGGGAAAAAAACTTTGTTTTTTAATTAACATGAGGAACCCGAATCATGCATGAAATTACTAAAAAACCTGTTTATAGAGAGAAAGTCTTGCTGCAGGCTTTACAGAAAATGGATTGGCGTCGATAAAGTCACCATGAAAGGCCTCTGCTTCTTGACATTTAATGACATGAAGCGGCTGCTGCGTTTGTTTAAAGCTCCGCAATATTCCAACAACATCAGACCTTCTTTGTTTCATGGCCGACGGCTCGGCTTCGATCCGACACTCTGGATTCAGTCAGGCTGATGAAACGGTCTCCTGTAGAGACGGATGTTTGATTTGTTTTCCATTTTAATCAAAGCTGCTGTATCTGATGGATGCTAAATCCATGGAAGCGGATGCGGAAGTGTTTGGACAAACAACAACACTGCTAGCCTGCCACTGTTCATTTAATCACCCAAACAGAAACGCAAACAAACATCCGCGCACTTCATTAGCATCTGATGGCTTTATTTAGAAGAGCATGATAAACAGGAAACACAATTATTGTGAATGCTGCTTTTTTTAAATGCATTCATCCACAGCTGACGGGCCACCTGTTGATGATTTGTGCATGAATGTCAGAAAATGCAGCTAAACCTTTTCCATCGTCTCAGGAATGTCTGGCTGTTATAAAAAAGCTCAGGAATGAGGAAAAGCCGTCACCAATGACTGCATCCAACACGAACAGCATTCCTCCATCAAACGCTTCCTGTAAACAGCCGAGTGTTTCCTGTGTTGAGACGTATGAGGCTGTATTGCTGCCCTCTGACTGCCGGGTATCTCCCCACATCCCTGAGCGTGAAAAACCCCCACAATCCCCCACTGTCTGACGAACACAATCCACCGACACACACACAGGAAACGCCATCTGTTGGGTTTTCATTACAGGCTTTGCTTGGAGCTACTTAAAGCTAATGGGGTGCTAATGTTTAAGCCCTCAATGCCAACTTTACCAAGACTCAGCCGCCGTTATCCGATGTTCGTATTACATTTTAACAGCTAATCAGTCCACAGCTATAAAATAACACTGGGAACACCTGGACCAAATCCTGGATACTGGCTTTAATTTGACTTCATTTATCTTGACTGCTTTGCAATTCATTTATTTCCTTTGTCACATTTCAGTCGTGTTACAATCACAACCTAAAGACGTCTTGTTGGGTTGTTTAAGTGATCAGCTGCAACAAAACTGGTGCAGAAAAATAATCTTTACCTAAGATCTATTGCAAATCTCTTAAAGGGGACTTATTATGCAAATTTCCCACTTCGCCCATTTTCAGAGATACATTTGAGTCTCTACTGCTTCTGAAAACAACACAAACGCTTTAAAACAAACACCTAGCCAAGTTTTTGGCAGTAAATTAATGTTTTTTGGTGCCTGGAAACAAAAACCTTCCGAATGTAACTTCACAAAACAGCAGGCACATGCCCTGTCACCCAGCAACCCCAGTCTGTTGCCTAGCAACCCCAGTGGAGTTCCGGAACATTTGGTCAGCTGGTTTTAATGCTGTATGCGCTGTACAATGGCTGCTGGAAATAATTTTGCATCAGTTTTTTGCCATTTTCACATGCGAGTTGGGGGGATGTGGCAACTTGTTTGGATTTAAAGTGACGGCTCATTCTGAAAAGAGTTTATGGTGATCTACAAATACTGCAACAACAGGATTTGTTTGCATTTTTCTCATTCAGGGAGCGCACAGCTAATAGTCAAATTATCTCATCTGAGCTGCTGCTGGCCACGCCCCCAACTCAACGTTTACACTCACATACAAAAATGGCTCCAAACAGATGCGCAATTATACGAGCCTCCAGCGCAACCGACAATAATGCAGTGAGTGATTTCTGGATGGTAATTCAATAAGAAATCACTTATCTTTTCCAGCAGCCATTGTACAGCGCATACAGCGGTAAAACCAGCTGACCAAACATGCTGGACTTCAGTTTGGGTTGCTAGGTAACAGCACAGTGCCAATCAGTTGTGGCTTACCAATCAGCAGGTTTTTGAAACGGCTCATTTTCCAGACACTAAAAAACCTTAACTTGTTGTCAGAAAACAGCTGGGTGCTTTTATTAAGTGCTTGGTTTGATTTTAGAAGCAGCAGAAACACAAATGGAAGTATGAAAACGTCCAAAACGTAAATTTTGAAAAAAAGAAAAAAAAAAGAGTCCCCTTTAAAATTTGGTTGCTTCAGTTGAGAGAAAAAAAAAAAGCAGAATTGAGCTAACTTTTTATTTTACATCACTCTGTTGTTCAGTGTAATAAAATCCAACTTTAGGGTTTTGATTATTTCATGAAGAAATGTGAGGAGGGTGTGAATACTTGTAACATTAACTGTTAATTTGAAACAACTGTGCAGGCACTTTGAGACCATCTCTGAATGAAACTGAATTTTAAATTAACTACTCCTGACTACCAAATGAGTCTGTAATGGAACTGTAACTCCCTGTATTGCTCATTATGTGCCGTTGGAAATAATTACTCCGTGTTTCTGTGAGCGATCAGTGAGCACCTCTGAGAAAATGCGGAGAACGAACTCTTTCAACGGGTTATCTCTGCGCTAAAAAAAGGTCAGGCTTGGATAAGAGTCTGCAGGTCTTTTAGTCACCCTGGAGGTGTGACGGGTTGCTTCACAAGAAGTGAAAGCTTCAAGTGCTGCGTGTAAAAATGGAAGGTGGCGTCGTTGTTGGACCTCAAGTGGGTGGCAGACGCGCTGGCCTCTGCGACCCGGAGGTCCTGTGAAGACAATAGCGGAGCTGTGTGAAGCGGGATCTGCAGAGTCGAGGGTCAGAGGGCCGCTCCGCTCAGACCCACAGCGCCGGAGCGTCCGCTTAGCGACAACACATGAAAAGAGGCTGAGTGGAGGAGGACCAACACGGGGGACGGGTTGCTTTTTAGGGCTCCATCCATCATGTGTCACTGCAGTCCTTTGGGGACTCGGATCTTTGGACTCACAGTAAATTGACCCCCATGTAAACAGTTCATCACTTAGACATAAATAATTTAGATTAATCAGTCGCTTAAGTGTCTTATTTCTTTTCATTCTTTGCCGGGTTTTTAACTTTGTGGTTTGGAGTCTGATTAAGTGATTTTGGACAAAAATCTTTGAACTTCAGGGGGAAGAATAGAAATATATGGAAGAAGATTAGAGCCGCTGAAAAAATGAAAAGATTTCTGACTCAGAAATTCTGACTTTTTCTTAGAATTCTCATTTATTCACAGAATTTGCATTTTTTTCTCAAAATTATGACTTTTCTTGGGAATTTTGATGTTTTTCTTAGAATTCTGACTTTAATCACAGAATTAAATTTTCCTCAGAATTTTGACATTTTTCTCATACTTCTGGCTTTTTTCCTGAATTTTCACTTTTCTCACTATAATCTCAGATTTCTAATTCTGTGTCAACCTATGTCAAAATCCAAACAAATAACCAAACATTCTTATGTGTGTCAATTATGTCGTCAGCAGATCAATAACCACGTAACTGTTTCTTTGTTGCTATAGGATTTATAAACAGCTTCTCCTAAATTTACTTATAGATTTTAGTTTTATGACTAGATTTGACTGATGGTGCATTAACATTTTAAACTATTCTGATTCTGAGAAAATAGTCAAAAAAAGCAAAAACTCTTGTTTTTTGATTCTTCGGCCCTAATCCTCTTCCGTAGGATGATGTCACTGAGTGGAGTTTTGTTTCTTTTACATACTCTGCATGCTTACGGTAAACAATACAAAATTTATAGTCCTTTCTGAAAAATGGGAGAAACTTTGTCTTCTTTTGCCAAAGGCGATAAGGAAAGTTGTACTTCTCACAATTCACAGCAACCTTTCCTGTTTATTGTCCGATAAACACGACATAAGAAACAAGCAGGCTTATTTCGCAGGGTGCGGTTTCATAGCGGCTTTTGTTCATGGAAAGAATATAATCTGTGTAGCGAAATAAAACAAATGACTTCACGGTGCGGCTGAAACAAACACTGCGAGCCGTGGAGTCGGCCCGTTCTGATAGGTTTTTTCCTGCTGTTGCTCGGAGTGTCGCCAACTTCAAACAGCGCAAATGATTTAGTGGAGCACCTTGGAGAAAAGACGGTGCAGACACAAAAGACACTACAAAAATACAGAGCCTTACCAAGTGTTGTTTGTATTTTCTAGTGCAAATATCTTTGTACATTTGAAATGAGATAAAATTCACATAAGCAACTGTTCAGCAAGAATTTGGAGCTTGGTTTAAGTCAATAATACTTTAATATTGATGAAACTACTACTTTGTCTGTCAACGTTAAAGAATCGTTTACTTAAGACAAGCTCCAATTTAATGCTGAAAAGTTACTTCTGCTAATTTTGTCTTATTTCAACTGTGTGAAGATATTTGACCAAAAAAATATTTGGTAAGGTTTTGGGTTTTTGAGGTGTGGAAAACAAACCTTGCACCTTCACTGCAAGTATTTTATGTCCAGTTTCTAGTGCAAATATCTTAGTCCACTTGAAATAAGACAAAACTAACTTAAAGGTAACTTTTCAGCCAGACACAAGAGCTTGCTTAAATCAATAATTCCTTAATGTTGATGAAAAAGTAAGTGAAACTTCTGCTTTTTTAATTAACATTAAGGAATTATTTACGTAAAAAAAACTTATCTGTCTTGCAGAAAAGTTACTTGTAAGTTAGTACATTTGAAATAAGAGAAAACGAAGATATTTGTACTAGAAAATTGACAAAAATACTTGCTGAGATTTTGGGAAACACATCTTGCACCTTCACTGCAAAAACAAAATCTTACCAAGTATTTTTTTTTCTATTTTCTAGTGCAAATATCTTAGTACACTTGAAATAAGACAAAACAAACTTAAAAGTAAGTTTTCAGCAACACACTGAAGCTTGCTTAAATAATATTTTAATAGTGATGAAAAAGTCCTAGTAATAAGTGAAATATCTGCCAGTGGTATTTTTTTAACCAGTTTGTGTTTTTGCAGTGTGGAAACCTCATCTCACACCTCCCTCTCTTTCATCTCCCTCCCTCCCATCATGAACTGGTGTTTAGATTTCTGGATCCCGTTTGATTCAAAGACTTTTCAACAAGGGATTTATCATAAACCTGCATGCCCAGCCCCTTTCCCCCCCCCCCCGTTTCCTCCGCTACCGCCGCCGCGTGCTTTTGCGTGTTTGCAGGAAAGGGGTGGAGATGGTGGGTGACGGTGGGGCAGGAGGGCTTGTCCGTGACCCACAGAGTCAGTGATACATAAGCCACATGACCGAGTCGGCTCACAAGCGCGCCGGCACGCTGACAGACCTGAACCAGCTCCTCTGAACTCGATTCGATCCTCTGACAGAAGAAGAGACGCTCAGATAAAGACGTGCCTTCGGTCTTGGAGAGGGAGCTGTCACACACTGATATACAAACACACACATTCCTAGAAACTGACACACACGCACAGAAGCAAACAGTCTCTCTCTCTCTCTCCTTTACTGCTCGCTCAGCTGCTCTCTCCCCCTCCCATCCACACACACACTCTCTCTCACACACACACACCACTACAGTATATCAGCGAGTGACTAGCGGAGAGCCAGAGGGGAGTGCAGAAATGAATGTGAAGATCCTGACGCTGGTGATTGTGCTCTTGGTGTCTCTGCTGTGTCCTGCCGGTGCTGGTGAGTACGCGAGAGGCCGGCCCCGTCGCTCGTCCACTCCTTCTTTTTTTGCTTCTGCTCATATTTCTCCCTGTTTGTGCAGGCAGCGGTAGTTGATCAGTTGCCCAGCATGGTTAGCCTTGTGTGGGCTCTAAAAAGGCAGGGATCTCAGCACCTGGTTGTGTACAGTACTGCACTGCAGTGGTTGTTCTTCACACTCAACTTGAATGTGGGTTTTGTCGTTTCGCCTCCCTGCTTCACCTGGATGCGTGTTTGCAGTACCTGGAGATGGTTTATTGGTGTGTGGAACCAGTTTTGGCTGTTATGAAAGATAGGATTTGCATTGCACATGTTCTGAAAGGTGAATCTGGTTTATTTGCAGCTTGATTTGTTTTTAAATGCCTCTGGCTGTGCAGCACCTATAGATGCTGCACGCCTCCTGTAATTGCTGAATGCATGCATCGATGAGGATGATTAAACATAAACAATTATCCTCTGGAGTCATCCGTCGGACCTGAAATGTCCGCTATGTGGAAGAAAAACATGAACTTAGGAGATGGGGGCTGGCTCAGGGAGGGAATGAGTTCGGCGGTGAGTTTCGATCTGCGGATGTGATGCAGGTAGCACTGAGGTGTGAAAAAACAACACTTAGGCCTGTGTAAATGTCTGGACTATATTTGGGATTGTCACCAAACCAAAAGCACACACACAAGCTGTGTTTACGTTGAGGAGCCTTCCCAGACCATTCAGGCTGGCATATGGACCATTTCTTACATGATTTATCTAGGTGGTGTGTAGACTTTATGCTGGGAAAATGCTGTCCACTTTGTGCATCGATCCACAGCAATCACAGCTCCCATGCTGCACCGGCAACATGCTATTTTTGTCTGAGGACACGGGGAAATGGGAAGCAATTATCTAGCATCATAGCCAGTGTCGCTTTTCACGCCCTGCGTGTGGCTGAGCGTGCTCCACGCCTGAAAAACCCCACCGTGCCACACCGAACGACGTGTGGGGGGAAAACAAGGCGGCTGCGCCTCGGGCTTTCAATGGAAGCTCATTCCTCTCGACAGCCGAGTCCTTCTGCTTCTGCACCTTTTCTGCTCCCCTCCCGGCTGGCTCTGCTGGCAGCAGGAGAAGGAAGAGGGAGAAATGGAGTGAACGGGAGGCAGGGATGCAAGCGTGTTGCGACGCCGATGGGTGTGGGGAGGGATGCTAGCTCGAGTGTGTCTGCGTAGCACAAGCCTCTGCTACAGTATGCGCCGTCGCTGGAAGGTGTCGGAAGAGACTCTGCATGTAGGCAGTGGGTGTGAAGCCTTTCATCTTAAAGGTGACCTATTATGCTTCCTTGAACAGGTTAGGATGGAGCTATAGGTCTATAAAAAACCTGTTCAGGAAATTTTTTGAACAAGATCATTCTGAGATATTCACATTTTCATCTGCTCAGTTCTGCCTATTTTGAGCTCCTGTTTCAGGGTTTTGTCACCTATAAGCTGCTGGTGGCCACGCCCCCCAACTCAATGTTTAAATTTGCATGTGAAAATGGCTGCAAACAGATGCACAAATGTACAACAGTATATATCTTTGAAAAGCAGAAGTAGAGCCTCCTGCACAACCAAGAATGCAGCAAGTGGTTTCTGAATTAGCCTGACCTTTGCCCTCCTGCGCCGCTTCACTTGATTCTAATCTCACGTCAAAGTTCAGTCTGGGCTTTCTCCCATTGAAGAGGATTTCTCTGCCCGGGTTGAAATTCAGCCAATCAGTGAACAGAAAGAGAAGTTGTGAAGATGGTTGTTTACAGCGCAGGAAGGTACCAGGAAAGTTTCGTAGAGTTGAACTGGCGCATTACATACGTCACGGCCAAATGTTAGCGATTGGGTACAAATTAAAAGATCGACAGAGTCCAAACCCTCTGGATAAAGCAGAACTAGAGGCTGGTTTTTACCAGGATATTTCTAAATAGTAAAGTCAACAACCTTTCCAGCAGCCATTGTACAGCGCATAAATCAGTCAAATGTGCTGGAGCTTAACTTGGGTTGCTAGGTAACGAGTTGAGCTTCTCTGGGGTTGCTAGGTAACGGACTGAGCATTTCTGGGGTTGCTAGGTAACGGACTGAGCATTTCTGGGGTTTCTAGGTGACGGGCAGTGCCTGCTGATTTGTGACGTTTTGTGCAGGAGGTTTTTGAAACAACCCATTTTCCAGACACCAACAAACATGAACTTATTGCCAATAACCGGCTACATGTTTTTCTCTAAGTGCTTGGGCTGTTTTTAGAAGAGGCAGAGACTCAAATCGAAGTATAAAAATGTGCAAAATGTGAGATTTGCATAATAGGTCCCCTTAAAGTAAATTGGTTTTCATGTTTAGAGTTGTTTCCTCTCTCCTCCAGGCATCTGTGGCTCTAAGAAACAACAGATTGGTTAAAAGAAAGGAAAGTGTGCCGGATGCAACGAATACAGAACCGGATCTCTGTGACCCGGGGTGCGGAAGTGTCCATGTGTAATTATATTTATGATGCAGATGCATATTAACAAAAACTGTAGTGCAACAGGCAATTTATTCAACAACCTAAAGCTGTTTATAATACCCATTCAGCATCCTAAATGAGCTTCTGAGGCCTTCTCTGTGGAATATTAGCATCTTTTAGCAGCACACCTCAATTACTCATCCTTGAAAAGCACTCTGGCTGAAGAGTGGCCTCCAGCTGTAGACATGTGGTATCCATAATTCATCCTGAGGCCGAACACTCTTCCTCCCTCTGTGAAAGTCTCGGGGCTGGCATGTAAACAGTCCCTATTCAAAAAACATGTCTGCCACAGCCTCTTACGAGAAATCAAAGCTTCACTTTTCTCTGCTGTGGAAACATCCTGTCAGTCTTTACCAGGAGACTTCACAAGATAAAAAACCCAGCAGCAGCAGCAGCAGCAGCTGGCTCGGACATGCATGCATGTACGCAGGTGCAGTTCAGCAGCGGAGGTGATCCGCCGCCCAGATCACAACGATTATCAGAGGGAGAAATCGTCTGCTCTGGAAGAGGGCATCTTTATGAGAGCTGTCAGCAGAGCTTTTATTCTGCATTAGACTTTGATGTATTGTCCAGGCTAGCAGGTTCTGTAGCGCCAGCATATGTCCATACAGGACAGGCCTGCTCTGATGCTCAGAGATGCATTAAGTAATAAAGACGTTTTGTGATGGCTTAATCAGACAGTTTAAGGTTGTCGAGGGTTTTAACGTTATGGTGTCAATAATACTCCATTTTCTGGATTTACAGTCCTGCACTGCAAAAACACAAACTCTTACCAAGTATTTAGGTCCAGCTTCTAGTGCAAATATCTTAGTAATAAGACAAAACTAACTTACATTAATTCAGTTTTCAGCAACATGTACAGCTCTGGAAAACATTAAGAGTTCACTGCACTGAACCACTGAAAACCTGCTGGTTATTCCACCAAATACTGATTTCTGAACTGAGTTAAAACATTAGTATTGTTGTTTATAAATGAATATAAGCCTTTTCTCTGCATTATTTGAGGTCTGAAAGCACTGCATCTTCTTTGATATTTTCTGCAAAAACAATACTACATTTTTGCTTTAAATTTGGGAGACATTCAGTATTTCATAGAATAAAAGGACAATGTTCATTTTACTCAAACATTTACCTACACAGAGCAAAATCAGAGAAACTAATAATTAACTAATAAATCTTAATTTTTTCCAGAGCTGTATGAGCTTGTTTTACGTAAATAACTTTTTAATATTCATTAAAAAAAATAATAATAAAAATAAAAAAGAGTTCTAGCTCTTCTGGCTATAAAAAGACATTTTTCCAATGTTATAAGTGAAATAATCTGGTACTTTCTCACAAATACTCATGAATTATTGATTCAAAGCAAGATCGTATATATTGCTGAAAAGAAAACACAAAAACAAACTGTTTAGGTAATTTAAATCTATATTTAGAACTTTATGAAACCCAACAGGTAATTTATCTGAAGTTTACCTTCCAGAAACCAAAAAAAACAAACAAACAATGAATGATGGAAGAAACTATTTCTGCATAAAAGGACAAGCATAAACAAAAACAGTATAAATATATCAGCGTCTGCACATCAGCTAAAAGAAAAATAAACAACTTTATTTATGGTCGGCATCGTCCATAAAAAGCTACTTAGTAGGTAAAAGGAGGATATACGGTACGACTATTTTCTTGAGATTTTGTTACTATAAATACATTAAATCTTATCCTAATACTCTGTATGCTACATTAGCTTCAAAATTACTGTCTCTTTTCTGTTTTTAATTAAAAAAAATCCCTTTATAAATGCTTTTTAGTTTTAAATTGTTGTGTTAAAACCATGAAATTGTAAAATCTTGGTATTTCTACAGAGTTCGCCTAATGGCCCATGACTAATAATATTCTTTCTGCACCAGAATCAGATGCAAGCAGGTTGCTTTGACTCGAATCAGCTTTGTGTAACGTAAAGAAGATGTTGAGGCTGTGGCTGTGATTATGGACAGTGTTTAAAAGTGAAGCGGCTAAACTCTTCCAGATGTCCAGCGGATAATAACTCCGTAACAGCGGGCAAGCCGTCGGGTCAAAGAGGGGAAAAGCAGAAAGGTTATTACAAGATTACAGTAAAATCAAAGCGACAGGTTTTTTTTTTTTTTTAAGGCACAGGAGCTTTGAGAGGAGCAGCTGGGTTTATATTACTCACTACGCAACACACCCACAGCGTCAGATGGAGTCTGCTGCATGAAGACCCTGGATTTCCACCTCATGCTGCATCACAGCGAAACAGAGCCAATAATCTGACGATTCAAACACTAATACAGGTTCTAGAGAATCGTTTCCTTCAAATCCAGTTTAAAAACGCTACAAAGCATGGAGGATTCGAGTTTAGAGCAGCGCTGTGAAATTCATCTTCATTTAGGGCCACATCAACATCATGGATGTATCAATAAAATCCATTAACATATCGATAAATAGCTCTCAAATCGCTTCTTTAAGTTACATATTTAACATCTTTTCACACTAATCAGTCCTTCCACAATTTCAAGATTGTTTTTGTGATTTTTTCAATAAATCAAGTTAATTTGTATCTAACATTTCAGTAACAAGGCAGCTCAAAGTATCATAAAAACACAAGACTAAAAGTCAGAGAAAATAAAAACATACAGTAGGCAATGGAGAAACCAGAGACAAACATTACATTTTGACGAGTGCCGTCCTCAAATTAATCAATACAATAATTTATTTTTGCAATAAAAACCAGTGATTTGCAGAACTAATGAGACATTTTGCAATAGTTGAGCTTATTTATGACAGTAAACATGACCACATCGATCACAGAATATAACTTGACTTCAAGTAACGTTGCGGCAGCAGTGGAGCAGAAGTAGGAAATACTGCCACTTCAGGTGGGAGTTAGTATCACTTTAACTCAATGTTCTTGCAGAAAATTTACAACAAACTCAAAGTGAAAAAGTAGGAATTTGACTCTCGTAAATTTGGGCAACAAACTGGACAAACTGGTTGATATAATGTGGTGATATGCAGATTAAAACTCCTTTGATTTGATCGTAGGGCTGCAAATAATCAACTTATTAACTGTCGATTTGTGGTTTAGTAGATTAAATTTAGTTTCAAACAATTATCTCTGACCTTCTTCTGCTGTTGTAGTTTGGCTGCCGTCCAGTAGAGGGCACTGCTCGTCAACCTTAAGTGAAGCGGTAAACACAGAAACAAAGTTGGCAGCAGCTTACAAGAACCGGAATGGAAACAGTTCAAACCGAGTCCGTGTCGGATGCAAAATGAACTTTATGCGGTTCTGTTTTGAGATATAAACACTTGACAAACTCCTACAGTTTCAGCTTTGAGTTTTCTATTCAGGAACCTGAGAGGTTCATGTTTTATCATTTATAAATGTCTAAGTTTAATAATGTGAAAAAACCACAATTTTCAGTTTATTCAGTGAGTATTTAATACAGATGACACAAGGAGAAATATTTAAAATGTTTCCCCTTATGTTGTGGAAAGATGGTCAGTCCTTTTCACACTCTTAATAAAATGGCCGCTCTAGTCTATAGATAAGATCAATCAACTTTAGATCAACTCAATTAATAACTTGCATCCCTATTTGGCTGACAAAGTCATTTTTAAGCACAAATGTTATGCTGAAGTTTCTATTTTTGAGTCCCTCTGGAGTCTAGAGGGCCAAATAAGAAGCCACAGCGTGCCGGTTTTGGCCCACACGCCTTGAGTTTGACACGTGGTTTAGAGAATCAATTGTCACCATGAAGGTTTACGAGGTCGTCTCTAAACAGCTTTTACTCCAACATTCAACACTGAGAAAGTTTATTCCTGAATGGAAACAAAAGCAAGACAGTTGCCAGTCTTCCCAGAGTCGGACATCTAAACAACGTCAAACATCTGAGGGCTGGAAGACGGAGCGACACCTCAGACTCCGCTGACCCCACTGACCCAGTTACAGTCAGAAAAAAAACTAAACAAGTACAGCATGTTTGGAAAGCTTGCCAGGAGAAAGCCTCTGTTTGTTGATGTTGCAGCATGATTTAGATTAGCAAAGTTGCCTTTAAGCAAACTGTGGTTTTTCAGAACAAAGTCCTCTGGACAGAAATCACTGGAGTAGAGATGTTTTGTTCTCATGCATGGCATGAAAACCAAACTCATCATCTCCAACATCTCGCTTTAGCTGCCAAGCACAGGCTTGGAGCGGTAAACAGTTTGATTTGGTTTTCCAACTACCTACAGTTTGAGTCAAATTATGGCGTTTCTGTATAAACAATCAGCTACTTTAAAATGAAATGTGGGCGAAAATATTTCCTCATCAATGTGAAAGACGGACATTTTAACTCACAGGAGATTAAGTTAAAGTTATGACTGATTGAGGGTGAACTGAAATTAAATTATAGTTCAAATTGTGTCAGCTGAATGCTTTCACTCTGCAGAAAAAACAGGAAATATGACAACTACATGACTTCAAGACAAAACTAATGTGATCTACAAAACTTTAAAACATCAGTTTATAATATGTCTAAAACGATTAATTGGATTAATCTTGATGAATCGACTACTGAAATAATCATTAATAACGGGAGTATATGGACTCAAAAAAAGACAATTTTCTGAAAAATAACATATTCAGAGCAGTAATCAAGTCAAAAGTGTACAAAATATATATTTACAGATTTAGCATTAAATATAAAAACATCTACATCTGTAAATGTTTCCCCCAGTTTTAGCTTCACTCAGTTCAATAAAATGTTTACTTCTTAACTTAAAAAGGAACAGAATCATGTGTATTTGCATCTTTTAATGTATTTCTAACATGATATAAAAAGCATTAAGTAATTAAATGACAAATCTGTAGAATATGCCAAATTTGTTATCCAATTAATTGATTAATCATCAGAGTAATCAATTATTAAAATAATCAGTAGCTGTAGCCCTGGTTAATAGTGAAATTGTGCTCAACTAACGGCTACATTTTCAGCTACAAACAACTTATTTAGTGTGATGCTTATAAACCTAAACCACAAACTGAGTTTAACCCATTATAATTAAAACATTTCCTATTTTGTTTAATTTTGTGCCGAAACGGCTTTAAATTTATGATACAATCAGAACTTTGTGGCTGTTTTCGGAGAGCTCTGACCTGTCAATATGAACTTTAGCTGATTTGTCTGTAATCATTATCCTCCAGGTAGATATAGCGCAGAAAATATGTTTCAGAAAAAGTTCACAATTTCAATCACAGTCTCAGGTGCAAACAACTCTCATGTACTCTGTTCAACCTTCCTGTTATCTACTGAAAGTCTTGCTCTCTCTCACTCCTTGGCAGCCTGAATTAACCACTAAAGTGTCTCAGCGTCTTGCAGAAAATACAGTTTTCTAAAAAGCTTCTTACATCTCTTTCCTTCATGATGCTAAAAACACAAAAAAAGCTTAGATTTTTTTTTTTTTTTACCGATCAGTTATTTTCACAGTGTAAACAAAACCTTTTTGGTCATTTTTCTAGTGCAAATATCTTAGTACACTTGAAAAACGACAAGTAACTTTTTAGCAAGATGGTGGAGCTTATTTTAGGTCAATAATTCTTTATAGATTAAAAAGTTCTACTGTCAGATTATTTCTCTTCTAACAGGAGAAATGTTTTATTTAAGTTAAATAATCTGTCAGTGGAACTATAACTTTTTAAAGAAATCAATATTACTGACTTAAAACAAGATTGTATAACTTGCTGAAAAGTTAATTGTAAGTTCATAAATAATTACTATCTCATTAGTAATTATTTAAAGTGCACCGAGATAACTAGAAACCATACCAACGCTACTAGTAGGTAGGATTTTGTGTTTTTGCAGAGTAAAAGTTAAGGAGTTTCCTTTTGCTGAATTTGTGTGTCCATTCTTGTCCTGTTTAATCGAATAAAACTGGTTTCACATCATCCAAACATTTTGCCATGAGAGCCAAAATCGTTATGTTGAAAACACATGGGGGGCATAAAAATATTTTAAAACAAATCTTTTGTGCCTTTCGTAAAGTTTTATTGTAAAAAATAAACTGTAGTAACATTTTAAATCACTGCAGATTCATTCAAAACATAGAAAAGATTTTGCATGTTTGCGTTATAAGACGGGTTTCTTACTTTTTGGGGCCGAATGCTTTGAGTTTAGTAAAAGTGGGTTGATGTTTAACATTTTTTAAGATGTTTTTCTCTGTGAAAATATCCTTAAAAAAAAGTGTCTTGTTTGCATCAACCACCTGTTTGCATTGAGGTCAGGGCCGCACAGAATTCTTCAGAGGGCCACAAATGGCCCCGGGACCACACTTTGAACACCCGTGATGTAAACTACAGAATCATGACATGGTATAGAATACAGAAAGGTGATTTTTCAAAACGTCCTTCCCATCTGTGCATCATGACTCGTTGTGCATTTTGGGAGAGCCACCCACTAATGAGTGAGCTGGTCTGGGAGTCGATGAGGAGATTTAGTGAAAACTCGTAGCTCATTTGGATATAAGACCAACGTTTGGGCTGACGGTCTCAGGAGAGATCGGCGGCTGAAGACTTTGGCATATGCGACTGCTGTAATGTAATTCAGATCCTTTAAAATGAATAAATCTACTCACTTAGATGTTCCCTTGAGAGCAAATCCAGTGAAGCAGAGAAAAAGCAAAGGAGGGGAAGTAAAAGATGGTCCAAAGGGGGCAGAAGAGGAAAAGGGCAAACAGGAAGGAGCTGAGAGGTTGCTTGAGATTTCCAGCAAAGGAGTCGTTTGTTGTATTTTTTTAAAAGATATATTTAATCAAGGGAATAATGGACCTGATCTGCTTCCTCTTTTAGTATCCAGCGTAGTTTAGGGGGTGGGTGCAGTCCTTAAAACTTAATTAGATCCAGATATTTTTCAGAAAGCGCTCCGTTTTGCGTCCAATAAGAGAAATGATTTATGACTCTTTTTTCACCCCCAACATCAAGTGTTACGTTGAGTGTTTGTACCGGCAGATCGGATTCCTGATCGCGACCCGAGTCGACGTTTTTATTAAGGCGGCTGCCAGAGAACAGAATAAATACTGCGGCCTTTAAGAATGCAGGTGCTCTAATTACTTTCAGGCTCCATTTGTTGGAGTCCAGAATGTGAAAATGTGACACTTTTATATTGCTTTACAGATACCATTTGTCGTTGGAAATCATTTATCTGCAGCTGAGTGGAAGGAAAGGAAATCAGTCTGACAGATTGAATAAATGTGGACACTGACGCTACAATAAACCTCCACAGCAGCCATTATGGATCGCTGTAATTCGCTTGTGATTAAAAGTGCTGCAAATCTTCTACTTATCTCACTAAGATGATCAATTTTAGCGCTTGTGAATTTGTGGATTCATTGCTTGGCAAAAGTATTCATATTTCTTTAACCTTTTTCACATTTTTAATGTTACAAATTATAAATGTGGACATGTATCTTTGAATGTTTAGATAAAGTTCTGCATATTTGTGAAGTGGATGAAAAAGGATGCATGAAAAAAATCAGTCTAGAGCAGGATAAAATGAATATCTCAAGTAGGGCTGAAACGATTAATCAGATTAATCGTGATGAATCAATTATTCAAATAACCGTCAACAATTAATCACTTACAAAATTAGTCAGTTAAATGGAGAATATGGAATCAAAAACATATTTTGCCATTTGTTGAAAGAACAATCCATACAGTGTGTTGTTCTTTCAACAAATTGCCTTTTTGAGTCTATGTACTCCAGTTAACAATTAATCAATTGCTAAACTAGTCAACCATCATTTCAATAATTGATTCATCACGATTAATCTGATTAATCGTTTCAAACCTAGCTTGAACAGTTTTGCAAACATTTTCAGTCTCTAGCTGTCCAAAGCTGCACAAAATACTTTCAGCTGGAATAAAAGTTCATTCTGCAAAGTTTTGACTCAGTTTGCATAAAAGTAAATCACTCAGATTTTTACTTACCGTATTTTCCGGACAATAAATCGCAGTTTTTTTTCATAGTTTGGCCGGGGGTGTGACTTATACTCTGGAGCGACTTGTGTGTGAAATTATTAACACATTATTATATCATATCACATGTTATTTTCACACTAAACCGCAAGAGGGCGCTCTAGGTCTTTGTTGATAATGTGTGTGGTAGAAGCTACATCCGGAGTTAGCGGAGTTGTTTACAAGCGACACAGATGACGAAGATTTCATTGCGTTTAGTTATTTGGAGAGACACGGATGGTTCGGTAAACTAGTTAGCATGTTATTTATGCTATAGTTATCTGAATAACTCTTAATATGTTATGTTAACATACCAGGCACGTTCTCAGTTCGTTGTTTATTTGTCATGTAACGTTAGCATACGGTACTAGCCTGTTGTTGCCTCTATTCTATTTTTATTGCCTTTCAAGATGACATGTCTGTTCTTGGTGTTGAACTTTATCAAATAAATTTCCCCCCAAAAATGCGACTTGTACTCCGGTGCGACTTATAGTCCGGAAAATACGGATTATATATATTTTTAAAAAAGGGGGGACCAGAGGGTGTAAAACTACTTATTATTTGAACTCCACTTTACAATTATGAAAAAAAAACACAAAATATTATCAAGTATTTTTGGTTTCCAGTGCAAATATCTTAGTACAGTTGAATTAAGACAAAACATAGTTACAAGTAACTTTTTAGCAAAATATAGAAGCTTGTTTTAAGTCAATAATTCCGTAATATGGAGGAAGAAATGCTACTTCAGTGGTAGATTATTTTACTTATGGGAAGAATATTTTCTTATAAAATAAATTATCTGCGAGTGGACTAAGTATTTTTTAATAAATAAGAAATTATTGACCAAAAACAAACTCGTATTTCTTAGAAAAAGAAAAAACTAAGAAATTTGAACAAGAAACTACTAGATCAACAATTCTTAGTAATATTTAGTGTTTTTGCAGTGTAAGTTTCTCCTCCCTACTGGTTTCCTTTTGACTTCAGAGAATAACCGAACATGTTGATGCTCGTCATCTGGTTTTAAAAAACGTCTTCCTCCTCTTCCTCACTCCTGGGTCCCTTCAGTAACAACAGAAATCATTCATTGATGAAATCATACATTATTCATCCAAATCGCTCTGCCTTTGATCACAAATGTTTTTTCCCTTTGGAGATTATTTCACACTTTCAGACGCTGGTCAATCGAACCATCAGCCTCTAAATAATAGGATGGGTCTCCCCACATGCTGCTTCCTGGATCAGGATGGGGCCCCACGCTGGGTCCCTCTGTCTCACTCAGGCCCCTGAACGCAAACAGATGTTTGTAAAAATAGAAGAGCTAAACAATATAAGGAATTCATAAACATGCCTCCAGATCAGGAAAACAGTTTATCCTCTCCCTCTGGGCAAAGCAGTCCAATAAAAAAGAATCTGAACTTCAGCTCACCTGCAGCTCAACCCGTCAGTGAAAGTCTTCAAAAATTTATTTCCTCACTAAATATGTGTGACGAATTTGGTTATCGTGTTTCATTGCGCTGGATTGACCTAGAAAACACCAGAAAATGTGCTGCATACGTTTTTATGTGTGCAACACGTTAAAGGAAAACACAGTAATGCAAAACAAGTGTGTCATAAAAAAATGGTAAAATCCTGTAAATCTGTTTATAAAGTACGAGGACAAATAAATATCTTTAAAAAAACTCTAGAAATTTAAGGAAAATGTTCATTTAGCAGTACCTTTTTATCATTTTCTCTATATCCAAGCATTGAAAAACATTTCTTTTTTCTCATTTTGTAGCATTATGTCTGTTAAATTAGCTTCTTTAATAATAGTTTTGTCTGGTAAATCAGCTTCTGTAAAGATTCTCAACATATTGAGAGGCCATGTCATAATTTAATGTTACAGCTTCGCCTATGTCTGAGAAAAACTTTAAATCAGTACGTTGCAACTACACCGGCAGCAAATTTTACTAATAATTATTGCAATAAACTGTAATGTTGTTTTGACACTTTTTCAATATATTGATTATGGCATAATGATGCAAGTTCCCTGTTTGAAAGACCAATAAACTGTATTAAGTAAAGAATACTTAACATGGGAACTAGAAGATATATTGGATATCCAAACACCAAGAACAATAAAATGGAAATAAAAACCAAAAAAACAGAAAATATTAATAAAATAGACTAAAATGGAATGGAAATTATTGATCTCATTTTAATTTATCATGTGATTAATTGATTATTGCAACAAGCTTAGTTATAACAAACAACAAAAAAAAGACAACAATAAAGGGATATATAAATATAATTAACTGATATAGATAACTAATTTAGCTGGACGATAAATTGTCCCAGAAGTTATTGCGATAAACAATGTTATTGTTACTTTAAGACCATTTTCAAAGAATAAAATGATAATGGTTTAATAACGCAAGAAAACATTCTCAAAGATCAATAAACTTTAAATTCTGATTAACATTCAACACTGGACCTGGAAGACATTTTAAATGTCCAAAATAAATAAACAAAACAAAAACAACAAATGAATGAATGAAGTCTCTGCAAAAGCCTCTTCCTGGGGTTAATATCTGCTTCATGAGTTCCTCTTTGATAACTTTAAGTTCGGTTAAGAAACATAAAACTGACGCAATGCAAGCGCTCTTTTCCTTTAAATATTTTCTTCAGGTGAAACCGTCTGCAGCGAAACCTGCTCTGCTGTGGCTTTCAGTTTCTCTCTTTCTGCTACATATCTAATGGAGGAAGACATGCAGATTCACAGCAGGGGCGACGCAGGTGAGGGAGGGGCCTGGTTTGCACTTCTGATGTGTGTCCATGGAAACGGATGGTTGGAGGATCCCTTTGCCCTTGACGTTGCGGTCTCTGGAGATCAGGGCAACGGTTGGTATCGTTACCTACCGCCTGCATTGAATGGGTGACGCTGTTATCGGAAACAGCAGACCCAGCATCTCCCCTGCTCCTATAGCCGCCGATGTTTGGCACATCCAGTGGAAAGTTGGGAGGAAAAACCTCCCTAAGGAGGCGTTTTGTGTTTGTATCTCAGATTGTTGACCATATTCCTGCCGAAAAATTGTACAAGACTTTATCCTGTTCTATAAAGTATCCCAAAATCTGAAAAAATAGATATTTATACACGTATGTTTCACACAATATGCAAAAAATGCTTTGTGACACAGAGAGGGGTTATAGTTTAAGATGATAAGAAAATAAAACAAAATAATGTATTAGAGAAACCAAAAATAGTTTTTGTTTATTAGTGAGTAATGAAGGTTTATGTAATGGATTAAATCAGGGCTGTCGAACTCATTTTCATTTTGGTCCACATCAAAAATCTGAATGTTCTTAAAGGGCCGGTTGTGCCAGAATGTATTGATAAAACCAATCAAACTGTTAAAATATCAATAAACAGCTCTTCCTCCAAGACTTGTCCAACTTAGAGAAAATCTGGAGTAAAATCTGAAAGAAAATGTAGAGATCTGTTGATTTTGTGAGAATTTTGCAGATTGTGAAAAACTGGAAGGACTTATTGGTGTAATTTGCTACGGCGGGCCAGATTTGGCCCCCGGGCCTTGAGTTTGACACATACAGATTAAATGATGAGTTTAATAAACTGTTTAAAAAGGAGCTTATTGGGAAACATTTTGTATGGGATGGGTGTCTCTAAGACCAAAAAACAACAAGTGGCATAGTTTTACCTTCACCTGGTTCAAATTCTGTAATAAGAGTAAAAATCTCCTATAAAGCACCTTTTACTGTCCAGTTATTAATCAGTTAATATAAAAAAAAATAGAAATTCTCATGAATGAACGCTTATTTTCTTGATTTTTCAGGAAAATAATCAATTTCTCTGTTGATTAATCAATTATTCTGTCGATTAATCGATTATTCTCTCTTTTGTTCTGGTGATTAATTGATCCAAAAAAATAGCTAACAGATTAGCCTAACACTTGTGTGTTGACATCAAGTCAGGCAGAAAAGGGCTAAAATTTTCACAAGTTGAAGTTAGAAGTATTTTTTTAGCTGCAGATTCATCCTTTGCTACAAATGGTCAAGCGTTCACTGAAGGAATGCTCTGTTGTTGCATTTTAGGCAATAAAATGCTTATTTTCATATCTGGAATTGAATTATTTATTTTTCATATTTTAATGAATTTCTAATATTGCATAAAGCTGCAAAGTGTTACAACTTTTTATATGATTAATCGATTAATCAACTAATCTGATTAATCATCAGAGTAATCGATAGAATAATGGATTACTGATATAACCATTATACATTTAAAGTCATAAAGTGGATCTTTTGAAAATGTAAGACTCTCAACACGTCTTATGATAAAAAAAAGGAGTGAAAACGTTGTGGTTTCCCGCTCACAGATGGATATATGGTTTTCTTTTTTTGGTCATTTTCAGTAGGTAGCAACCCACAGTAACCTTGTAGCCACAAATTCACCTCTTGAGCTGGAGTGAGATTGTGAATAAACCAAGAGGCAGTCAAGTGGTGAGGGGAGTCACTGGCTTCATTAACTGCTGCAGGCAGGCCCTTTGAACTCACAGAGCTCTGATCATGGCGGCGCATGCTGTCTCACACCTCATCATTTCATACAGTCTCTAATTCAGGGCCGTACAGCACTGCACTTCACAGACTCAGGAGGACATCTGTGGAAAGTCAGAAGCCTCAGGGCCGCCCGGTTTGTTTTTAATTAGTTTTGAACCTTCAGAGAGTGCGGGGGGTAACTTCCAGAGCCGGGTTTGGAAGGGGTTAAGCTCAAAAGCTTTCAGTAATGGGGGTAACTTTTCATGCACTTTGGTTTCCTCGCCGGATTTTGGTGTAGACAAAGCCAGCCTTCAGCTCAACCACAGGCCTAGCATTATCACGCAACAACAATGATGCATATCAAACAGTCCCCAGCAGGAATAAAAAGAAAAGTGCTTGTGACCAAAATAACCCCCATCCCCTCGTTGTGCCTGCGAGGAGCACTCAGATGAAGAGTGAGGTGGCCCGCAGAGGAGCCCGAAGACATCACCGAACACAGACGGCTGATCGCACATTCTGACTGTGTGCAGAGGAAAAACTGTAAACTGAGAACCTGGTCGATATCAGCTGACACTGTCAGACTCTTTGCTCCAAACTGAGCACCATTCACAACGGCTGCCATGGCAACCAGGCCTGAAAGTCAGCAAGCGATCGGTACCAGTTTCTACCGAGGCCCAGAATGGCTGGTGGGAGAGCAACATGCGGCATTGCTACGGCTGCAGCTAACGATTAATTTAGCTATCAATTATACTATAATTTATTCTGACAATTAATGTATCAATTATTCTGACAATTAATCGATTATCCTGACAACAAATTATCTCTATTGTTCTGACAATTAATTAATCTGAGGATCATTCTGATGACTATTCCGTCAATCAATTATTCTCTCTATTGTTTTGGTGATTAATCATTTATTCAGGCAATTAATTGATTATTTTGATGCTTAATCAATTATGCTAATTATTTTTGGCACATTCTGTAGATTTTTCATTTAAGCCTCTTTCAAACAATATTAGAAATATGTTAAAAGATGAAAATAAATAATTTGATTCAAAACATGAAAAGTTAATTAATCAATTACTAAATTACATGATGATTATTCCAATTTATCGTGATTAATCTGATTAATCATGATTAATCCTCATGTTTAAGCTCCACTATGAGCTGAAATAATAAACCAGTGAGAACATTAAAATAAGTTACAACAAGAATATACTATATCAGCATAAACAAATCAAATAAAGATATCAATTACAACTTTTACAGATCAAAACCGAAATAAACAACAAAGCAGAGCTTCCTTGGCACAAACCCGTCCATATGTGCAGGATGAATGTGTGGTGAGTCCGTCAGGCACCAAACAAATCCACTGTGTGATGCTGCAGCACTAATGGGGCTTATGCTATGTTAAAAGAATGCTTGGCTCTGTTTCTGGCACATTTTACACACTTCATCCTTGGCTTAATAGCCCTGATCCCTTAATGTGCTTATGCAGCATGAGCATCTCCGCTCTTGACACGATTCTGTCTGGATGTGTGGGTTAGTATGTCTGAGTTAATGCCGTGCTAAAGCAGTGCATTAGCTGAAGCTACTCCTCTCCTTTTAGTGAATGAAGGAGGAAGGCACATGACAGCGAGCCTGCACCTCCAACGTCATGGCAAAACACCATAGCTACACTCACCAGGGAACTAACTCTTCCTCTCTTCCGCCGAGGAGTTCACATGCACACCACCCGCTCTTCCATGCAGAAACGGTTAACTCTAAGTTATTACTGTATTACTATTGATTTTATATAATTCTGTGCAACAAGAATATATGGAGTTTCAAAGGCAATCTACATTTTGTAATTCCGTGTAGGTCTCAGACGCTACAAAAAAAAACTGCCTCTTTTTTAACATTAGGTTCATGTTTTGTTGGTGTCTGGAAAATTAGCCGTTTCAAAAACCTCCACAATGCTGAGTCATAATTGACGGGGACTCCGTCGTTACCTAACCTAACAACCAATTTGGAATTCCAGCATGTTTGGTCAGTTGGTTTTAGCGCTGTGTGTGTTGTAAAATGGCTGCTGGAATAGTCAAGTGTTTTGTTGTCCTGCAGTTCAGAAACAACTTTCTGCACTGTGCAGGTTGTGTAGGAGGCTCCACTTCCGCTTTTCAAAGATGCAGAGTTGGATAATTGCACATTTGTTTGCTGCCACTTCCACGTGCAAGTGTAAATGTTGTATTGAGGTGAGTGACCAGCTTATTTAGATTTAAAGACAAGATGCCCTAAAAGAACTCATTCTGAAATCAGGCTGACTAAAATCTCATGATTTTGTGGAAAAAAATGTAATGAAAATGTTTTTTATCGCCCACAGACCTATCCTAACCTGTTCAAGGAAGCATGATAAGTCACCTTCAATATTGGTATTTTGACGGCTAAGGAGAAAAAAATATTCTTTTTCATAAAGAGATTTTATTAAAAGTTTATAACGTCTAGATGACGCTCTTCATTTTGCAAAAAATCTTGATAAGTTGGTCCATATCAGTGAAGCTAACAGCTAAGAGAAAAGCAGCCTTCTGCTATCATAAAACAACTGCAGAAAAATCATAGTGCTTTCTGCTAGTACGACTTTATGAATCCTTCACTTGTCTTAGTTTAGTATTTGTTTTTTTATTCAACAGAAGGCAGTAATTATTTACGTGGGTAATAGACGCATGAAGCGGTCCACCACTAATTATGTTCCTGTGGGAAACACGTACTGAAAACTGAGGCCACAAAGTATTTCCTGTCAGAATAACAATTTGATAGTAAAGAAAGGGGGTGTAAAAATTAATTAAAGCTTTTGACTGTTATCAGACTCTAACTTGAAATGACCTGTATATAAACCTTTGACAGAAACTCAGTTAGAAAACTCAGGAATATTCCTTTAATTAAAAAAACTACAAAAATCTGGTAAGAAAACAATGTGAAAGAGCTGTAATTTCCCTCTTGTTTCACATGTCTAAAATAACATTTAACAAGTTTATTGTCCTTATTATATAAAGAAAACATCATAGACTGTTGGGGAAATCCCAAAGGCATTTCACTTAAAATCAAAAGGTGTGTAATTAAAGGAAATTTGAAGTATGATTCTGTGGCGTTTTTTAAGCAGTCAGTATGTTACCTGCAGCAGAAAACTAATTCACTGAACTCAGTTTGTTGTAACAGTGTTGAGTTAATACTGGGTTAAAAATGGCCAATTTAATGTATATTTCTGCAACTACACTGTAAAAACTAAATATTTATTGTCTAGTTATTAGTGCAAATAGCTTATTGCACTTAAAACAAGAAAACTAACTCATTTCTTAATATTGATGAAAAAAGTGCTAGTTCCAACCAGAACCAGAACTTTTTCATCAACATTAAGAAATTAATGACTTTAAACAAAACTACACCAAAAATAGTTGGTAAGATTTTGTGGTTTTGAAGTGTTTTCCTCCATTTTGGTTTTCAGTTGTTTTTTTATGCCATATAAATAAAAACAAAACAATATATTTCTATTCTTGTGAGGATCTCAGAGCTCAGTGAACATCCATACAAAATGCAGCCAGAAGCAGAACAAAGAGGTGTCAGATAAGAGATATAACAACTGTGAAAATAACCCACAGAGGAGAGATTAGATTTGAAAAGCTCAGCCGACCATGAAAGTGAACTATGAGATTGCACGCTGCAGATTCTTGATGAGTTTGATGAGAGATGAGCAACAAGAGAAAAACAAACTCAGAGCAACAAATCAATTTGCATCGACAAAGAAAATTAAACCAAGCGGGGGTGAAATCTGTGTTGGTCATTCTTCAAACTCTGCATGTTTGACACTTGATGTTTTCTGATGAATGTGCGCGTTTGTTGCTATAGTTAGACTTCCAGACCAGCATGGTTTAATCTGTTAGAAAACCCATTATCCTGCCGCTCCATTTGCGCACATTTATTACGGCGGCGGCGGCGGTTTTGGCAGCCAATACTTACAAATCAGCTTTGCAACTATCAATAAGCATCTCCCTGTTCGTTCGAGGCGCCGCGTTTCCATATCGACACACAGCTGTGATATATATTTTACTCTCGGTAGCCATCAGGGCAACTTGGCGTTGAACCAAATGCCTGGACGGACAAGCAGAGGATGTATGTCTCTCTAGGCTCCAGTGATGGAGTCCACATTCCTATTTTTACAAGGCCACAACAAGACAGAGAGGCAGCCATTTAAAGAAGACATCATAACAGATTCACCTCAGGAGTTGGCAAAACTAGGACGAGGAAACGGGAAGCGGCCATTCATCATTAGCATGGGGAACGGCCAGTTTCTGACATTATCAACTAATCGGTTTTACCTCTCCACACATCACACGCCTACTCTTCTTATTTTCAAAGCAGCGGAGGTAACGCTAGTAGCAGTGGCAGCGATAACAAAGCATTCCTGAAATTCCCCTGTTATTAAACTTTAATGAGAGAATTACCAAGCAAGGGAAGATGTGCTGAGTTTTGATGGAAAGGGGGCAAGTGGGGGCTTGAAGGTCACCAGAGATGGTGGAGAGATGCTGACTGTGGTGGGACACGTGTTATCCAGCAGCCGCTTTGCTGTTTGACCAAAGCAACACAAACATGGAGATCTCTCATGGGGAAAGATCAGACACGACAGGACAGAGACGGGATCTTATTTCAGATTGTGGAGATGTTTATCGAGACTTTAGACAGAGATAAATGAGATTTTTCCTTCAGCAAAGTGATATTTTACTTTGTTTTTCTATTGTAGTTTCTCAACTCAAAACAGATTTGCTTTTTATTTGCTGTAAGTGATAATGTTTTATACTTTATTTAGGAAAAATGTTAACTAATTTGCTTTGGTTCACTATTGTCACTATTTGTTGTGTTAATGTGTTATAAAAGTATTTTGTTGGTACTTAAAATTTGTCCAAAGTCTGTATTGGTCAAAATAATTCAAAGGAATAACTACAAAAACAAACTAAAGTCAGATGTTTACAGAAGACGATTAGAGGCACAACAAAAATGTTTTACTTTTTTCTCAGAATTTTGACCAAAAAAGGGGGAAAAAATAAATACATTAAAAAAATTTTTAAAAAATCAACATTCTGAGGAAATTTCAAAATTCTGTTGAAAACGTGAATAGTCAGACAAAAAAAATCTGAATTCTGAAATAAAGCCAGACTTCTGTAAAAAATAAAAAACGATATTCTGAGAAAAAAAATACTGAATTCTGAGGACAAACAGTTAAAATTCTTAGTCAAAATTCTATTGAATAAAAAAATCTAAAAGGTTAATTTAAGAGAAAAAAGTAAATTCTGAGACGAGACAAAACTGTGAATTATGAGACAGAAGTCAGAATTCTGAGGAAAGCAAAGTAAATTCTGAGGAAAGTCAAACTTCTAATCCTCTTCCTTAGAAGTTTAATCACACATCAATCAATATTGGTGAAAATGTCCCTGTATTTACTTTGTATCAGAAGATCGATACCAAAAATACAATATGGTGCAGTGTGACAGAGCAAGGCTTTACTAATAATTTAAATTAACATTTTAAACAGTCTACATGAGCAATTAGCTTGGCTAGCATTACAAAAACAGTATCCATGTATACATTTCAAGAGAATATAGATCCTTACTGTATTTTACAGATTTATAAAACATTTCCATTCATGCTTCCATGTTCGATCTGTATCTCCTCCACTATAGAGGAGTGGAGATAAAAAGCTGCCCGTCAACAACTCTGATATCCTCTCCCCACAGAGAGTTAATCTATACCACTGGTGTTGGCTTATTTTTAGAAGCTTTCATTACACTTTTCCCTCCGTAGCCAGATAGGACAGGCTGAGATTTGTCAGGAGGATCGCGGGATGCTCCCCCCTGAATCCTCGGTGAGAAGCTTCGGCTGACAGCTTGCAATGACAGGAGACATCTAAATTGTCTCATTATGGAGCCGGACTGCGACAGGCTGAGACACCCGGAGAGGAAAAACAGGCGAGTTTGTGTGAGCCGGGGCGCAATTACTTCTACAAACTCGCACTGCGGTGTGTATGTGTTGCTGTCTTTAAAGTGGAGAGTAACCTAAACACCGGTAATGTGCAGCAGAGTATCGGGTGTGTTTTCAAACAAATTGCTTTTCTGAATGGTTCAGCGATGTCTGCAACCCCGTCTGAAACTTTCACGTCCAAAGTTTTCTATTTTAATGCTTTTCACAAGGAAATTAAATGGGTTGGCAGTAACCGTTATCAGTTAATGAGTTAATCTAAAGCTGATTGAGCTTATCAATCGCATAATGATTAAATGATAAGCGGCCATTTTCTTAAAAACCTGAGTTTTCGCTTGTATCAAGAGGGATGACTATCTGCACAAACTATTTCTGAGTAACAGATGCTGGAACACATTCAAGAATAACAAGAATCCCTCCTCTAAAATACACACCTACAGTTTGACTCCAACTTGAAGCTCTCGCAGAAGCAGTTTTTTGGTCAGATGAGACAAATATTTATTGATTTGGTCACAATGTTAAAGTAAAGGGAAAAACTTTTCAACCTATGAACACTTTACCAGTTACCAAGCACGGTGGTGGTAGCTTCATGCTGGGGGTTTGTTTTGCTGCCACTGGAAGAATCATGAACAGAATTTTGCGTTATAGCTGGAAAATGATGTCAAACTGGGCTTTGAATGGAAAAAGCAAACTAACATTAACTTTTTAGAATGACAACCTCAGCCGTAAGAAAGTATACTAACTTTTTTTTTTTTTAATTTAACTAGCCTTTAGGAGGCGAGAGGTCAAATATCCAGCATAAATTTTACCAGAAACTTGTCCAAAATGCAGTTTCTCTGCAACTTGTAAGGGTTGTTTGACCAAATATTAATCGGTTAATGCATTTATTCAGGCCTGCATGTATACTTTTGACTAATTCAACATTTTGACCAATTTCAATCTTTGCATAATCCTTAAATGTTCAAAGTTTTATCTTTACACATGATTCCTTGCATCAGCTTAAACAACTACTTTCTGCAGGTAAAATTTGTAAATAAACTAGTCTGTTTTCTTCATTCTTGTGTCTCTGTGTGCTCTGCATCTGAATGAAGAGGGCGTTTTTATGGGCAAATCAGGAGAAACAACCCCCAATGATACTCCCAGCTTCCTCTTCTTTTTACCATTCAGGCTCCAGGATCTGAGAGAAATGCGCTGAATTCCTCCAGGATGTGTGAACGTCCCTGTTTCACTGCATATGTGGAACAATAACAAGAGGATAATGCACAGATTAGTGCTCCAAGGGTCAAAGATATGCTTTAGATGTGGAAATATGCTACAAATGAATTAGCCCACTGTTTGCCCACAGCTATAGCTGAGTAATATGGTCACGGAAGAAGATTAGTGTGGAAATGCAACTTAAGATGTCTGGCATTTCAGGGATATAAGCTGAAAATATTCAGCAGGCTGTCTGGCTCAATCATTACTATTTAAGCACTGAGACTTGAAGTGCTTGAGTTGAATAAAAATCTTCATGAAGCCACAGCTGGATGACATTAATTAATAAAAACTCCAGAAAAAACATGACATTTTAGGAATTATGTTCTTAAAGAAAGTTATTTATTTAAATGAACTAGTTAAAAAAAGAGATGAATTGTTCTTTTAAGAGCATTTATTATGAAAACTGCTTCAACTCACACCAAGACATTAGAAAAGTCTTAAGGAAAGTGCAAACCTAGCATCATTTTGGCTTTTCTAAGCTCCTCAGCTGCCTCGCTCAGTAAACTTTTTTAACTTTTAGCGTCTCTGCAGTCGGCCGGCAGACTTATCTTAAGTCTTGTCCTACCTCAGGCCGCTGTAGAGCCAAAGACGGTCGTTCCCTGGGGAATTCTAAAAGTGGCGCCCGTCACTCCGAGGGGAGGAATGTCATGACCTCATGTGAATAATGTCAATCAGCTTTGTGACTGGAGATGCAGGAAGTAAAGGCACTGGGGGAAGATTGTCTCAAAAAAAGAAGAAATTAAAAAAAAGTTTCCTTCTCTAGTTCAGGTGTCAGTGACCCTATCAAAATATAAGTATGTGATGAAATGGCCCAGTCAAAGTCCAGACGTAAATCCAGTTCATGGTAACACTGTGTTTGAAGACATGACACTTTCATAAACATGAAAGAGTATTTATAAATGTTTATGACTGTTGTCATGAAGTGTAATTTGGTACATAATGACATTTTTAATGCAAAATTGCATTAAAAGTTACATTAAAACTCCATTAAAAGTGTAAACTTTGCATTATTTGGTAAATAACACTTTTAAAGCAAAGTTGCATTTAAAAAGTCCATTAAAATGGTCAGCTTTGTATTAAGAGTGTCATTACTTACTAAAGGTCACTTTATGACAACGGCCATAAACATTCACAAAGACTTCGTCATGTTTATGACAGGTGTTATGTCAGGCTTATGCACAACCCTTCAAATAGTGTTACCAACATTTGTTACTGCTCATAGTTGATCTCACTTCAACCTGACTGAACTTTAGCTAGTTTTGTGAAGAAGAATGTCGAAAGCTGGAAGAGAAACTCCAAAAGCAAAAAGTGAGAGAATTTAATAGAAATGCCTGCCACACCATCCAGATTTTAAGGTGTTTAAATTTTTTAAAACATGTTAATTCCACAATTATGCACTCTTTTGTGTTAGGTCATCACATAAAATTACTTGTAGGAGACAAAACGTGAAAACACTGTAGCTCAACTACTAAAGACACATATTCATCACTTTTCACGTAATATTCCATGTTTTTCTAAAGGTGAGAGTTAAAGAAATGAAGTGCAAATGAAATGAACTCCTCCGCTGCGTTGGCTCAAATTTCACTCAACTTATAAAATGGATGTACCATAAAAGATCACACATATATGCCAGAAAATAAGCTGAACAAACAGAAGGGGAGTGTGTCGGTTTGGCGGCATGTTGGGTGGACCAAACCCAGGGGAAAAGAAGGAGCTTAAGGAGATCAGGCCTCACTTATTGAAAGAAGACCGAGAACATCTGGGTCCACTCTGAAAACGTGTAAACGAGGGAAATCCACACTGTTCCAGCACGATTAAGCTCATCCGTGAGCATGGGAAGCTCCTTTGCAGCGTTTGGTGTGTCGAGGATTTTGTAAACTCCAAGCAGAGTGACGGTGACATGAAACATGAGGGGTTTAGGTTTCTTGCTTTGGTATCTGCTGCACTGACCTGATGCGCCTGCAGTGCTGATGGGTGGGCTCCAAGGGGCCCACACACACTCTGACACACACCCATTCATTCTTGTCTCTTGTTTCCTCATCCATTACCAGTCTGATCCCTTTTAGGGTCTTGCTTCAAGCACCAATGGCTCATGATCCCATTGTAATACCCTCGCTGTCAAAAAGTTGGGTAACTCTACCTTTTTTGGTTATCTAATTGATTCCTTGGTGTGTGTGTCCTCCAGGTCCCATGGCCTCCACGGAGCATGGCAGAGGGCTGGAAGAGGCAGCCACAGTGAGAAAAATGGCCCAGCAGAACCCAGTGAGAGGCGGTCAAACCCACAGACCAGCCAAGAGAAGACGCCCACGGCCCCGTCTTTCCCACAAGGGGCCCATGCCGTTCTAGAGCAAGGTCAGTGTCTCCTACGGCTGAGCAATATGACAAAAATATTTAATATTGGATTTTTTTATTACTATATCATAGGACTGGACAATAATCAATAACAATATACTGTATGTTGTGATAGAGACATAAATAATACGTCTGATAGAATATTAAACATTTGATATAAAGAATATTCGCTGAACTCCAATCCAGAACCGCACGGCATTCTGGGAGATGTATGCTTTAGACTCCACCTCTTACTGCTAGCTAAGCAACGCTGGAGGAATCAACTGACTAACTCACTCTTTGGTAACCTAGCAACTCAATCATTCTTTGGTTACCTAGCAACGAACTGCTGAGTAACTGGCACAGCAGCAGGTGAATATTCCACTACTGTGCCTCATAACCCCTTGAAAATAAAAAACAACAGCAAAGAGAAAAAACAGGGACGGTCACACCACCAGATTGGCAGCATTTCAGATATTTAAAACAAACAAAAAAAACGAATCAATAATAATTGACATCAGCTGATATGAAATGCAGTCCAGTCCTGCACAAACTATTTCCGAGGGACATGTCTATGGTTGCATTAGACATTTTAATTATCGTAAATTGAAAAGCTTATGATACAGTCAAATAGATTCAATACATTGCCGAGCCCAAACTTTCTCCACCAATAAAAAGTAAATAAAATAGAGCAGCTTAGAAGAAAAAGACATTTTTTACCCTCTGTGGAGTCTTTTAAAAACACAATATGCCTGCTGCTGCTGTGTTTACCCAGAAGACCCGTCTTCTGTAAAGTCTGAGTCAGATATTTCTCTAGAGGATGTCAAAAGAAACACTTCCAGAAATATTAAAACATAAGTGCTGACTACATTGGCCAGAAAACAACTTACAACAGGGAACTGTGAAAACAATATGACTTAAAGTGCTGAAACTCTCAGTCAGCAGAATCAGATCTGATGCATTTGATGAAAACTCAGATCAAACTTCTTCTGCGGGATGTTATTGTTGGATCCAGACTTCAGACTACTGGACCAAACCTACCAGCTTGAACATCAGCCCAGAACAACTGCAGCTTATTTAAATCTCAGTTATTCTTCTAAATCTTACCTCCAGGGCTGCTTGGCAGGGGTAAATCTTTACTCTAGATCTGATTAAGTAAATAAAAGTATTTTCTCCAAAGATCATTTTGAAGAAAGAAGTATCCGGGTTCTTGGAAAAAAAATTTAACTTGATGTCAACTAAAGGTACTTTTTTGTGTGAAATCTCCCTCGTATTGAGACTTGTCTGTCAACTTTTCACTTCTTTATTGTTTAATAATTAACATAAATAAATTAGGAATGTCTCAAGCTTCACTGTGAAACTAAAATACTTGACACAAATCCACAGAGACTTTGGTTCAGACCTCTAATGTCGCTGTGAAAACCAACAGCAGCATGTCCACACGTCTCTTTCAGACAATACTAGACAGGCAAACCTGACGAGACATAATATCCCTGCAGGAGGTGCCGACCACTCAACACTGACCTGCAGAGGTCCTACATAAATTAAACTAGTGAGAGGCGTCTGCAACCCAAAGGCTGTTAATCAGTTTGAAAAAAGAGGATCAAAGCAAAGCGCCCAGAGGTGTTTTACAATCTATAACAAATTATGAATAATCAATTGTTACCGTAGTTTTTTAAAGACGCTTTTGAAATCACTCTGGCTTTAAAGACGAGACTCCAGGGACTCATAACAAAGATGAAAACAATGAAGGCGAAAGCAGGGTAGTAGCACTTGAAGGGTTGCCTCTGCCAATGAGAAGTGAGAATCCTTTCAGAGCGCTGAGTGTTTGGAGTTCGACTCGGTGCCAGAATGCTGAGCACATAATAAACGGGAGCTTCAGAAAGCTGCGAAGCTCTAAAACTGAACGGCTCAGTGAGTCACAATGCTGTCTCTGCAAACAGCACTTAAACCACAATACACTGGAGAGTTTTGTTGTTGTTGACTCCACTGGCTCGGTTCTTTATACTTTTGGTTTACAGCTCACCTGACTCATGAGGAAGCTGATTTCTGCTTTGTGTTGGAATCAGATGGTGCACCAATAAACAAATCTTCTCACAATTGCACAAAACTTACTTTTTGGGGTATTTTATAACTTTACAAACATAGCTTTACATATAAAACATATTGTTGGTCCAAATTTGTGCAAAAAAGGCCTCGTTTTGTCCAAGTTCACAGCTTTTAGACCTTCCACAATGACTTCTTATTCATTTTATTTAGAAATTATAGTGAACTAGCAAATGTATTAAAATAAAAACATTAACAAATGCAGATTTTAGTCGTTTTAACAGGAAAATTTCAGTAGCACTGAATTTTTCACAATAAAATAACACTAAAAGTATTAGTGATGTTTTTTATAATTATCGTTTTGTTTGTGCCTTTGGTTCTACACCGTTTTCTATAAATAAAACAATATATACTTCTTCTATATAATAAACAGTGTGAAAGATGTCGATAAGAGGAAATGTTAGACACCAGTTTAGCACTACGCAAGATATTTAAAATAAAAATATAATCAATAATTATTAATATTGTATGATATGATGCTCTTCTATTGCGATGTTTTTCAGTCATATTATTTTAGCCCTACTAAACTGTTTAGTAGGTTTCTTAAACCTACTAAAGTAGTAGGTTTACTACCTACTTAGTAGCAGCTTAGCTGCTTTCGTTTAGCCATTTAGCCCTATCAAACCACTATATGAAAAATTAGCTCTGCAATTAGCACATTAGTGGACGTGTGCCCTCTAGTCATACTTATCAATAACAATTGTCATGTAACATTTATTGTTCCAAATACGTTTAATTTAGATGGACTGATGGCATAAAATGTGTCTTTGGCTTGTAGAAGCTGCAGACAGAGAATATAAAGTCTTCACCAGGCCAGACAGCTAGCATCAATTTGTCTCCCTTTCTGCAACATCAGCTTGAAAGGCTCTGTTCTTCCTCATGCTTTCCCTCTTTTCTTCTTCGATTTGAGCCGACAGTGGGAAAAGAACCACCCCTGGGATCTGCTGTAGATGCATTTCGTTTGATCAAAGCAAGACTTCAGCGGATAGAGACAGAGCTGAGCTGTCACTGACCTAAACATAATTACAACATTGTTTACACGAAGATAAAAAACAATGATTCCCCTGACGTTGTCCATCCTTCAACCTTGTGCTATTTAGCAGCATCACCCCATTTTGGATTCAAAGACAGCTCATCTTTTATTCTCTATGACACCTGAGGCAATGTCAGATTTTCACCATTACACTTTCCAGATGTGAGCAGCTCCGAGAAGAAATACTGCGACCCAGGTCAGCCTCTTTAAGCGTCCAAGTAGAGTTGGATTAAACCAACTTTTGGCTCTTAAGACATGCCAGTGATAGTATATGAGACAACAGGATATTAAAGACTTAAAGCCAGAGGCAATTTGTGGAAACCCCCAGTGGCCTATAGTGTGAGAAAACTCTATAAGTGACTCTTTCAAGGAGTTTCCCATCAAAACAAAGGGAGCAGGTCTGCGTCTCCTTCCAAACACTCACTTTATGATGTAGTAAGCCTACATCATAGATCTAAAAACACAAAGAGCAACAAATGACAACATGGCTGGGTTGAGATGTGCTATAGATTCACTTATGTAGCATTGCATGTCAACAAAAAATGTTGAATTGAAAGAACAAAAGGCTGTTATCAGCGAAAGAATCATCCAAAGGCGAGGAGGAGATAAAATACAACAGAACATAAAAGATTTCTGTTTTCTGGTTATGATCCTCCCTCCAGAGTCTATTATAATGGCTGGCTTGTGCTTCACAGCACGATATGCAATTGTTTTTCTTACTCCCTGCTGCAATTTCCAATCAAAGACTGTGAAATCTGGTCGGAACATGTCTAAGGTAGTCTTCTAGATGTGCAAGATAACATCAGAAATAACACGGACGAAGCTTTGGCAGAAACCCACAGATATTCAGACTTATTTGAGAGGATACTGAATGTTTTCGAACATACACAGAGCTGATGAGCTTATGTAGTCTGGTATTCTCCGTTATCTGTTGTCACTTTGATAATAATAACCAGAGATCAACCCTGAAGTAAACAACTAACAGGAGAGTAGATACGCTTTCATTACATTCAACACGGTCCAGTAAAAACGGCAGATACGTGTCTCTGCGGTACAAACTACAGAGTACAGAGATCCCAGGAACAGTCAATGAAAATATGGAGGTTCTGGTTAAAACGAAAACATAAATAAGTTAATGTTTTTCTGTGTCCATAACCCCTTTCAGAAACCTCCAGAATGTAACGTTTCAAATCAGAAGCCCAGCCCGTTACCTAGCAACCCCAATGGAGCCCCGCTCATCACCTAGCAACCAAAGCTGAGCTCCAGAATGTTTGGTCAGCTGGTTTAACCGCTGTATGCTGCTGGAAAAGACAAGAGTTTTGTTGTTGGCTTACCACCTAGAAACCACTTGCTGCGTTCTTGTTGCTTGTGCTAAAGGCTTTACTTTTGTACGGTTGTATAAATGCGCATTTGTTTGCAGCCAATGAAGATACTCACAGTGGGTAGTATGTCCAGAAATTTCACTCAAGTAAGAGTAGAGATATTTCATAATAAAATTATCGAAGTAAACAGTACAACGTAGTAGCTGAAACACAGAGTTAAATCTAGACTAACCAGTTAAAATTAGCTTTTGAACCATAATAAATGAAACATTGACCACCATATTTAATTTGTATGATTTTGGAGATGGAACTCATCAAAATGTAACGCTTATTAAATTGGTGTTTTCTTTATTACATTGTAGTTTTGAACTGTCTTGCTGCTGGAATGTGCCGTACAAATAAACTTGAACTTGATTACATCTTTTCCAAAAAGTTTGTCAAGTAAATGAAAGTCAAATCTGCTAAAATCTCATTATTCAAGAGGGACTTTGTAAAAAAAAATAAATAAATAAATTAATTAAAAAAATGCATTTTTTTATCTCCCATACACCTATTCTAACCCGTTCAAGGAAGCATAATGGGTCACCATTGAAAGCTCTTAAAACAAACGTTTCTGATGTCTTTTCCTGTCTCTTTTTGTTTCTCTGTTGCAGGCACTGCCTTGAGCGCCCTCCCCCAGGTTCTGATTTCTATGCTCTTCCTTCGCCTTGGGGGGCCTTGCAATGAAGGGCCTACGCTTGCCCAGCCTGAAGAGTGATGTCCATAGCACCTGCTGGTTCTCCAAGCAACTCTGTCCACCTAAAAATCAGGACAAGCCGCTCACCCTCGGCTCCAGGAGGAATAGGGGGGTGTTGAAAAGGGGGTGGGAGGTATTGAGCCTGAGCTACCAGACTCTATTTCTCTGTCTCTTTATCTTACTCCCTCCTTACTGATATATCTCTGTCTTTTTTTCAATTTGCTTAATAGAGGCCAATCATAGCAATCTTTCAGAGTGTCTCACACTCTTTGCATGACATGTGGTGGAGAGGGAGCCCCGTCAAAAGAGTCTTAAAGCTTCTGTCACTCCTCCAGGACGTGGTTTTCGCATGTCTCAGATCCAAAGTCCCATCAGTCGCTGATTTCATCGCTGTGTAGCTACTTAAACGAGCAGATGAGCGGGTCTGATCGTGCAGAGGAAGTAACCTAATTTTCGTTGTGATACTCTGGAGCTGCAGGTTTAGTGTTGAAAGGAGTTATAATCATCACTTAATTACGATTATTAATGGTGCTTTGTATTTTTTAATGTCAGTTTGTCCACATGCAAAGTAAACTAAAACAAGAGCACATGCCGTTAGGACTACTTTGCGTTCCATCGCTCATTCTGAAGCTGTTTGGGTGTTTCTGAGTTCATTAACACCTCAAGGGGGAACGGAGCGGCTTCCAGGCCCAACGTTACCGTCCCACCTTGAAGGAGTCCTCTTACCCCTACCCTGACCCCCGACCCCCAGCCTTCTCGCCACACTGCTGCCCCCAAGCAGCTGCTCTTCACGACTGTTACCCGGCGCTGGCGGCCCGCTCTGACCGACGGGCCGCCTCGCCCTTAAGGAAGTGCCAAATAACAACCTTCTCCACAATGCTGCCAGGAACGGAGGAACGAAAAAGTCAGAGAGAAACGAGAAACGCATTACCTCTTGTTTGAAGTCTCGATACACTGACACGTTTATACTTTCTCTGTTTTGTTCATTTTAATCTCAGCTCGTTGTTAATCCGCCGCCGCGATCAGCCTACCACTAGTGCTCTAGTTTAATATTCAGCATACAAACAGAAAAAGCTATGCCTTTCCATCTTACTGGAATACATTTCTATTTTTTTCTGTGTTTTAGTTTTATTTTCTTTTTTCTCAGGGTGCTGTGATAGAGGCTTGTACTTTAGCAGGCTGTTATGTGCATTTATTCAAGACAAACATACAAACTCATACGAGCATATTTTCATATACTGTACCTTTACTCTCCCTGTATGTATACTCTAGTTTAATCACTATGTTATTGGAGAGTTATTCACTTGATCTCCCTGCGTTATGTTGGGTGCAGTTGCCTTTCTAATCAGCCCGTCCGCTGCACAGGTGGTCGCGGATTTGATCGTCATGCCCATTAAATCCTAAACTTAATCTTTCGTAGGTGTCCACATTTAGTCAGAGCTCATTGTTAAATTGGCTCAGACTGGAAGCACGTCATTTTAACTTCAGTCTCCCTGCTGATTCAGGCTGTAATCATATTGCATATTGATTACAGTGGTCCAATCCTTGTGTGTTGGATATGCAGAACTCTAACTTAGTTAGTTAAATCAGTTTCAAGAACATAATCTAATTAATCTACAGTGGGTGTGCACAACTCTGTTGCACTGCCTGGTTTTCCACCTTTACTGTGATAAATATCCTGCACAATTCAGCATGAAAAAACGAATCTGTTAGGAGTGAAATGATTAATCGTGAATCGATTATTTAAATAATCGTCAACTAATTTACTAATCAATAAGCTTGGGTTTACAGACTCAATAAAATGTGAAAATAAAAGCAGAAATTAAGCTACAAACCACAAAAAATATTGACATTTTACATTAAAGATAAAAAAAAATACATTTGTCTGTAAATATGTTCTGGCCAAAACTCCTAAGGTGGGAATTTGTTTCACCTGGTTCAAATTCAGTAAATATATATATATATATCAAGCATCTTTTGCTATTCAATTATTAATTAGGTAATCCAAAAATAACCAACAGATCAGCTCTACACTGTAGCAAAAGTTACTACTGGCAGAAATGACAAAGCAAGAACCAGGAAGTAGTTGGACGATGATGGTGCTGCACATTTTTAATAACTTAACGCATTAATAAACTAATTCAGGTTTGATTTTAGTTGTGTTTTTTATTCAATCTTCACGAGATGACATGAATAGCTGAGTGTCATCAGCATAACTGTGGAAGCTGATTCCACAGTTCCTGATGACTCCACCAAGCAGCAAATACGTACAAATTAACAAGTAGAGGACCTAGAATAGAGCATTGGGGGACGCCGTAGTTAGCATCGAAGAACATGTATCCATACTGACTATAATAGTTCTACCTGTGAGATAGGAGCTGAACCACTGAAGAACAGCGCCAGAAAGCCCAACCAGATGCTGTAATCTATTTAAATGGACACTGCAACTGCAAAATTGCAAAAAAATTAGCAGAATATCAACAAAGTTTTAATGGAAACACAGCTAGTGTCGTCCCATATTTTGTCCAATTACTGATGATGATGATGTAATGATCTTCTCTTCTCTTGACTGAAACCGTTGTACAAAGATATTTTTGTAAACTCTCTGCAAACAACGGGGTCAGCTCAGCGATTTAAATGAGAAACTATTGGAAAAATAAAAATAGGAAACTGGCACTTCATTTCAAGTTAATCAGATTCCCTTAAATTGTTTGCCAAATATGAATTCAATACAGCGAATGCTGAAAACAAATCACACTCACCCTCTCCAAAAAGCATTTCTTTATTTTTAGCGATAAAATTGTACAGGATATACCTTTCACAATAAAGGTGGAACAATTTTTAAAAGGATTAATTACTTTACAAAAACCCAGCATGTTAACAAGGGTGTGGACACTTTTATAAAGGCGCATTAGATTTCCAGCACTTTTTCCCTCTCGCCATGTCTCATGCAAATATTAAAAATAAAAAACGCAGAATCTTCTCAGCCCCAGCATGAGAAGCTTTTATTAAGAGAGCATCTAAAAGCACAGTGGCATCCCAGCCAAGCTTACCTTGATTAAAAATGCATTAAATCCTAGGGCACTGTGAAGTGTAATAATTTCAGTTTTGCCATCATTTTTTATACCCTCACAGACAGAGATGTAGATTTCGTGACGGCTTTGCTCAGGAGGTCTCGTGTGTTTTTGGAGGGAAGATTATAGGAAGTAAACGAGCTGGGGATGAAGGTTCAAAGCCGCAGGAGTTGGGAAGGCAAAGGGGCTCGAGTCAATATCCCTCTTCTCTCCCTCCCCGCCTCAGAAGTTATTGTTACTGAGCCGAGCAACGTCTGTATCCGCACTGTTCTTCATGAATGTATCCTCACCATCTGCACCAGCCATGCTGCCCTCGCAGAGACAGGAGCAAACCGATGTTTATGTAAGGAAGCCCCTTTTTAATCTCATCATCAAACACCAAATATCCCACAGATCCAAAGCTTCTGGCGTCAAATAGTCCCAACAAATAGACGTGGCTTTGCTCAAAGACTTCTCTGTATGGGTTTGCAAGGCTGCACTTTTTGCAATTCCATAATGCTGCTGGAAAAAATACACCCTGAAAACAAGAGTCTCTCGCTATGGAATGGTTTTCCAGTGTGTTGTGACAATTTCCTTTCATCTGATTCTTGTCTAGCTGGTTGTCCAAAGCTTACTTTTTTGAATACAGTGTGACAAGCTGTATCTTTTGTAGATGTAACAAAATAGAGAAGTAGTCTGCAGCACAATATGTCGTGGACACGTGAAAGCTTTCAGGCGTTCTTTTCTCGTAGATCATAGCTCACCGCCCTCCCCTGCACATCAGGTCTAATGGAAGGACAAGCATGTCCAGGCTAAAACTGAAAGGCTAAACCAATACATTATGCTCGGGGAGCAAAAACCATTTTCCTTAATGGTCTTTTCCAGCAAGGCTTACACAAGAGAAACTATTCCTATCCTCTCAATGTTCCCCTCTCTCTCTGTGACCATCACAAGGCCTGAGTAATGTTTTCTATGCACTTGTTAGCATGTGTTCTTGGTAGAAAAACCCTTATTCTGTTCTCTTTATGTTTATTTTTGTCCAAATGCATTTGGCAGGGAGTGTGTAAGGATGAGATGTAGATATGTGTCGCAGGTGGAGATAAGAAATGAATAGAAAGCAGGTTTTAAACGTCGGCTTAGTCACTGAGGTAGTTACGGCCCCTAAAAAGTCAAAAAATATTATTATTATTTTGTTTCGTTTTTTAATTCTTCTTGTACTGAAATTGTTTTTATATCCATCACTGACTGCAGAAATGGAAGCAGAGCTACCACGCTACACATTCCATGATTTTCCCCTCTGAATCCTTTATCCCATCAAACTGTATCATGTTGGCCTTCAAAGTGGGTGTCTGCAGGGTCGAGTGGCTGATATTTAATCCAACAAATAGAGACTTTTTTTTTCCACTGGCTGGGCAATCCAAAGGATAACTAGATTCCAAGTCCCATGAGGAAAGCCGATGATCAGTCATTATCTCGAAGCCTCAAAATGAGACTTCCTACACCCAGAATAGCACAGGCCCCTCCTGCCTCGATGGCGACACATTCTCCATCCGCTGTGTCCGAGAGCAGTCAGTCACATTCACAACAATCGTAGGAGAAATGCAGTCTGTAGGTTTATCACAACAGTGTTACTAGATCTCAAGCAGATACCGTTTGAAAGACAATGTATTACTCCTTAAACTTATATTCTGTTCATGGTGTGTGCTCATATTACTCACCAGGCCAAATGTACAGTCCCTGTCTCTGTTTTGATGTTGAACTGGGCAAAAATAAATGACATGAATAAATAAATAAAACAAGTGTATCAGAAATGGTTGAATACTGTGTACATATTTGAACTTTTGGTTTCTAATTTATAAAAGATAAGCTTTAGCTCTTGGAGTACTTATTTTATTTTATTTTTTCCTTTCATGCGTAGCTTTGTGTTTTTATTTTCTATTTCTGTAAAGTGTGTAAATATATCTTTATGATAATAAGTAATATTAAAAATCTTATTTTAAGAAAAAGGCGTGTCTTGTGTCTTCTTTTACCATTTAAAATTAAATTAAGCTTAGAACTGGTTCTTTTAACACCAGAACACAATTTTGTGAGCTAGCTGTGCCAGAATACAGGTGGCTAAAACAAGCTAGCTGTAGCAAAATACATATGATAGATCAAATAAAGTAGTAGATAAATACATGGGGCTAATATAAACCAAATGTAGCACAATACAGCTAGCTAAATAAGCTAACTGTGGCAAAATGCAGGTGGCTAAAGAAGCTAGCTGTGACAAAATACAGGTGACTAAAATAAGCTAGCTGTGACAAAATACAGGTGACTAAAATAAGCTAGCTGTGACAAAATACAGGTGGCTAAAGAAGCTAGCTGTGACAAAATACAGGTGACTAAAATAAGCTAGCTGTGACAAAATGCAGGTGGCTAAAGAAGCTAGCTGTGACAAAATACAGGTGACTAAAATAAGCTAGCTGTGACAAAATACAGGTGACTAAAATAAGCTAGCTGTGACAAAATACAGGTGACTAAAATAAGCTAGCTGTGACAAAATACAGGTGACTAAAATAAGCTAGCTGTGGCAAAATACAGGTGGATAAAGAAGCTAGCTGTTGGAAAATACAAGTGGCTAAAATAAGTTAGCTGTGGCAAAATACAGGCGACTACAATAAAAAACAGAGGCTTGAAGAGAAAGAAGAAAATGAGTAAAACAGCTTAAGAGGAAATTATGGCTAAAAGTATAACAGTCACACCACATATTTAGCAGTATTTCAGATATTTAAAACAAAAAGAATGAATAAATAATTTCACTGATATGAAACAGATTTTGATACGTTCTGCAGGCTTCATTTTTGAGTTTTGTTCTGTAGATGTACCTCATGCCAAAAGAGTCAAATCCAAGAAAGAAACATACAACAACACATTGGCTGCTGAACATAGGAGAAATCATTACAGTCTGCTAGATTCAATAAACTGTTCTGGTTTCCAATTTCATTACACAGTCCAGAGAATAAATAAAGATAAAGTTATCTAATTAAGAACCGGGTGAGCAAAATCAGTGTAACAAGAGGAGGGCAGAGTACCCAAAAATTATTCTAAAGTAAAAGTAGCACTACTTCAGCATATTTTGACTCAACTAGAAGTAAAAAGTATTTGGTAAAAAGTCTGTGGAAGTACTGAGTAATTTAATCAAATTATCAATCATTTAATATTTAAAAATTACATAATCAGATGGACCAAACTATAAAGATAAGTGGAAATGTTGATATTTTAAGGACCAAAATGACAATAATTCATAAAAGTAACAAAATCGGGCAAATCAGTTTCTTTCAATGAAAAACTTGTGAAACTTTAATAAAAACTGCAGGTGTTTATGGTGAATTTTGGTTAAAACGTGTATTTTTTATTCAGTGGGTGGAAAATCCAGACATTTTACTCAAGTAGAAATATGTCATAACAAAGTTACTCAAGTAAAAGTAAAAAGTACAACGCAGTAAAAAAAACTCCTAAAAGTAAATTTTTTTTTTTTTTTTTCAAAAAAGTTACTCAAGTAAATGTAATTGAGTAGCTGTAACTAGTTACTGCCCAGCTCTGGATGTAAGACTTGTGTGTGTGACAGCAGTAACTTAGAAGATCTTGGTGGGGGGTGAAGCCCGGTAAATAAATCCTGTAGCATGTAACCGCCTGCCACAGATCGCTCGGGTAGTGAAAACCAACAGCGGCTTCAAAGCTCTCAGTCTAAACCTCTGGCTGAAAACACATTTATGTATGAATGTGGTTTAGGTAGACAGAGAAACAAACTTTGAGAACATTCTTGAGGAACAAATGTCAAAATATGCAATTTGATCTGCTGATGTTACATTCATGCAAAACGAAAAGATCTATATAATTTTTTTTTGTTTTATACATGTTTGGTGCATTATTTAAAATCATCTTCTCTTTCTTTCTTGCATTGATTTGGCAGTATTTGGTGTTTTTTGCCTTTATCCTCGAGTCCATTCTGAAGGAGATTTTGGCCTGCACACAGTTGGCTGCAGTTTGACCCTTGCAGTCCAGCAGACATGACAAAATTTATGTCACAAAGGATCCTCACCAGCAGATGCCAAAGTGCTGAGCTTACTACAACGAGCAACAATGGTAAGAAGTGAGAAAACCAACGTGACACAAAAAACCTCCTGGGTTAAACCTGGGTTGTTTTACTAAGCCCCAAATCCTTCCTCTGGCATTAAACAGGCTAAAACAGCAACATGTTTACGCGACACACCATTAACCTTTACGTCTGGCTAACTCTTGTCTGGAAATTGCTTCATCGTTGTCTGGCTATGGAACTGTAAATCAGCTTTTGTCTATTATGGATATTTTCAACAGCGACAGACGGCTTTCTCCAGAGCTTTCAGCGGGGAAAAACCATCCATCCATCCATCCGTACCTTAGGCCTTTTAAATCCTGGTAGGGTCAAGGGAGGTCTGGTGCTTGCCTCTATCGGTCATTGGGTGAGAGGCAGGCTGAACAGGTCACATTTTAGGCAAGTTAGCATCCTGCATGTAACCTGTCATTTATTTCATATAAATGCCAGGATACATGTGTTTATATAAAATAAACGCTTGTTACGTTTATTTCAGAAACCAATACCATTGGGTAATACCCAATAAATAAATGGGTATTTATTGGTCTACCCAATAATAAATAGGTAAACCAACCATTTACTAATAACCATTTACCCAATAACCGTTCACCCAACCATTTATTAGGTAAATAAATGGTCATTGGGTAAACCATTTGTCTGAAAATTGGTAAAAATGGAAATTGGGTAAAGTTTAAAGTCCAAAACTTTTGCCCAGGGGGCCAAAACTGGCAAATTTAAATTGACTGTCTCGCCACAAAATTCATGAAATTAAAAATGCAAAACTTTGTTCATTGTAATTTATTTTTTTTAATTATTTTTATCTATTCAACAATGAACAAAATTTTTTATAAAATCTTTATATTATTAAGATACACAATATTTAAAAAAAAAATTATAAAAAAAACAGAATTTCAAAATTTTTTAGGTCATCAATTGTTTTCTATTTTGTTGGCCAAATTTTTACCACTCTTGACTTGTGGTCAGGGACCAAACAAAATAATTTCAAGGTCCATAAATTGCCCCCGAGCCACGCTTTGGACACCTCTGACCTAGCTAGTTCTGGGTTGAACCTCTTTTAACTGAAGAACAACCTTAAGTCTTGGAAAATTGTTCCATCATGCACCAAAGATGCTGCATTGCAGGAATGTCAAACTCATTTTCACTTTGGGTCACATTGAGATCATGAAGGTTTTGTATTGATTAAATTAGTTAAGTTGTTAAAATATGAATAAATAGCTTTCCTCTGCATTCAGAATAATTCTTAGATTAAATGGTGTCATAAAGAAGCTTATTAAAGATGGGGATGTTTTTCAAGAGCTGTATTTGTTTTGTGGGGCTTTAATTGCTGCGTCATGCAGTCACAACCATAGTTACCTAAAACAAGAAGCACTTTCATTGTTATCACAACAGTGTCACAGAATATCGTGACAAAATCTCCATATTGCCCATCACCACATCAGACATACCGTAGTATGTGCTATACAAATAAAATCTGATCGATCGATTGATTGATTGATTGATTGATTGATTGATTGATTGATTGAGTGATAGTAAAAAAAACTTTTTTATGGGCTAAATGCATCTGTCTACGTCAAGAAATTGGACAGGTTTTCTGTAATAAAGTGTAAACATATGAGAAAAGTTTCTTCTTTACTTGGGTTAGAAAATTTACCAAGCAGTTGGTGCACAGAAGCCTAACAGCTTCTTGTATTTTTATCTTTTTTTATGGGGAAAATTTCCTGCAGTGTCCTTGAATACAAAGGTTTTTTTCTTTTAATCAAAACACGAGGGTATTTTCTGATATTATTTGGACTGAAAAAAGCTTCATTCTTCAGTCAGAGTGATGAAATGCTCAGGGTTTTTATGAGAGCCACCATTCCTCGCTGGGACCACTCAGAGGAAGTGTCTGGTTAACGCAGAGTGCTGACATGTCCTGACAGACACGACGTCCCCCTCCTGAGCACCGACAGACCCCAAAAGACGCCCAAGGTTATGTCATCAAGCCTGGGTCAGCTGTATAATTGGGCCTGAGGTCATTGGGAGGATATGGAGCGTGGCAATGAGGCTATAGAGTTACTGTTTGTGGCTGGGCAGCAAAAACTGCCAGTAGGGCATTACTGAGGCCAGACGTCCCCTTCTTAAAAGTTCAAGGTCCATCTGTGAGTGTGGCTCTATTTCTGCTCAGCAGCTCCCTGCAGGGAGAGGGAGCAGCTGAAGGAGGCTTGGTGTGTTAAAGGTGACCTATTATGCTCCCTGGATCAGGTTAAGGTGGGATCTATGGGCTTTATGAAACATGTTTGTTACATTTTTGGTACAAAATCATACATAGAAAATAATATTTTAGTCTGCCTCAGAATGAGCTGTTTTAAGCCTCTGTCACTTTAAATCCAGATAAGCTGCTGCTGGCCACGCCCCCAACTCAAAGTTTACTCATATGGGAAAATAGCCAGAAAAAAAAGGAGTAAATTTCCACAAAAAACTGAAAAATTTTGAGATTACTGTTGTTGATATACCATTTAGAAACCACTTTCTGTGTTTTTGCTGGTTGTGCAGGAGGCTCCACTTCTGCTTTTCAAAGATATACAGTTGTGCATCTGTTTGCCACAACAGTGTATTAGGGCCATTGTAGATAGAAAAAAATTAAGGAGTAAATTTCTGCCAAAAAACTCAGAAATTTTTAGATTAATCTAAACAATTTTCTAGACAAAAAAATCGTGGAAATTCTTGAGCTTTTAAACTCAAAATGTTTCCAACTTCTGACTCTCAGAAACTTCTTTGTTTTTTCTTCTAAATTTCTGAGATTAACCGTTTGGGTTGTTTTTCTGTCTACAAAGGCCCTAATACTCCATTGTGGCAAGTAGATGCGCAATTATACAACTGTACATCTTGAAAAGCAGAAGTGGAGTCTCCTGCACAGCTAGCAAAAATGCAACAAGTGATATCGAGATAGTAAGTCAACAACAAAACTCTTGTCTTTTCCAGCAGCCATTGTACAGGGCATGTGGCCATAAAAGCAGCTGACCAAATGTGCTGGAGTTCCAATTGGGTTGCTAGGTAACGGGCTGGGTTCAGCTGGGGTTGCTAGGTAACGGTTCAGTGCCTGCTGATTTGTGACCAAAAGTGGTTTTGTTTTTTTTTCAGACACCAAAAAACATTAACATACTGTCAAAAACAAGCTGGATGGTTATTTTCTTACAAGCGCTTGGGCCGTTTTTAGAAGCAGTAGTAAAAAATAATAAAAAAAAAACATGCAAAAGTGAATTTGGCATAACAGGCCTCCTTTAAATGTCAGATTTTTGTGGGGGAAAAAGAAATTCTTTAAATTGTTGACAGCATTCCCTCAGATAGCAGTAAAACAGCAGGAATCTGTAGATTAGAAGAGCTGCTTGGTCACATCTGCACAGCAACGTATGCATGGACTGTATGGATTAAAACTGTGTGAGTCACATCTGGATCGCTCTTAGCACAAAGGCCCTGAATCAACTTCTACCACATCATAAAGCCTTTATTGCAGCTGGCACCCCCACATTACCACCAACAAAGCCTGCAGAAGGTGCCGACAAACCCACAGTGATGGATATTACCCAGCTCCCTGCTGTCACTCAACCACCTGGAATCTATGGCCTCAAATTACACCGAATATACACCCTGTAATTCAAAATCAGCCACACATGTGGAGATATTCCTGATTACGATGTGTTTATATTTTATGAATGTTATTCTGTCTTTATGGAAAGATGATTAACAGCAGAAGTCTGCAGTGTTTTGGCTAAATCTGCCATAAAGATATAAAAACTACGAGTGTGTTTAGTGAGCGTAACATCCCATTCAATTAGTCTCCTGCTAAAACTCAGACCTTGATGCTACATTCCTGCAGCTTGGATTCAGAAAAACATTGTGATGCTAACCACAATTAGCGATACAAGCTAATAACAAGTTTCTTTCCTCCTGCATTGAAACTGTTCGCACAATCAGATCAAATGTTGCACAACACTGTCTGCTCGTGATTTATAATGAGATAACTTTTGTTAGAAGTGTAATGATAGAGTGGGTTCCTGTAACTTTCACCATGTTTTATATGTGCTGCGGCCATATTGGCAAATTAAGTCCGGGCTTTTTGGAGAACTGAGATTTCCAGAGACAGAACGAGGAGGTCCACGTAATTTTTTCTGACATTATGATACTTTAAATTCTGACGTGAATTTAAAGTATCATAATTAACATCTTGCTTTTTTTTAAAAAAATTATTTAGGTAATCTAAAAGTCATACTGTTGTAATTCAAGAGTCTTCTTTGCTTTATGTTGGACATCGATAGAGACGGAAAATAAAATATTCAGCATCTAAAAGTGTAAAAATGTATTGAGAGCAATACTGTCACACAGTATTTCTTGAACTTCATTTTGCCACAATACTTTTATGTATTTACAGCAATTTTATGTGATGAAGCATCACAAAGAAGTGAATCATTGTGACAGAAGGTTTTTAAAATTAGACAAATGTTTTGAAATTAAAAAGAAAAAAGATGGATGACTGTCTTGCTGCTTAAAATCAGGGCAGACAGGATCTGGCATCTGTTTTTGTGTCTAAGCTGTTTTTAATTTACAGTGAAAAACAAACAAAAAAAACTCACTAAGTGAATAACATGTTACTGAAAGTTTAACATCTTGGGAAAATGATAGGATCTCTAACTCACTGGTTCTGACATTAATTCAGCCATAAAACCCAAATAAATCCCCCTGGGTTTTATATAATTCTGGTTTTAAGGCAGCATCAAACTCAGTTTCACTTTGGGCCAAATCAAAACTCTGAATGTTCATAAAGGGCCGGTTGTTGTAGAAAGTATTGATAAATAATTATTGATAAATAAATTTGAGAAACAGCTGTTTGTGGTTGTTAAAATTAAATATTGAACATTTTTTCACACTAATCAGACCCTCCGGGATTTTGTGATTGACCACAGGTTTGTGGTGCTAATTTACAAATATTTGTAAGAAATTTTTATGATATTTGCGCTAAGGTATGATGTTAAATGTGACTATTTATTACTCGCCTAATTAATCACAGACTATAACGTGACATCAAGTAAGCCCAATGTTTTTGACCAATTTTGAGAAAAATGTGCAGTAAAATCAGAAAAAATGTGGGGATCTGTTGATTTTGTGTGAATTTTGCAGATTTGTGATGAACTGGAAAAACTTATTGATGTAATTTGGAGTTTGGATGGCCACATAAAAAACTACAGCGGGCCAGATTTGGCCCCGGGGCCTTGAGTTTGACACAGGTTTTAAGGTGATTAAGTACCTGTTATTCTGATGCCAGTAATTAGAATCCAATACAACCAACTACCATCATTAGTCTAATTAGTAAATGGAGTTAATCTTTGTGTTACTAGATGTGCAAAGCTTTTTGGAGATAAGTGAATTTCTAACATTTAACTGCATAGATTTTTATTTTATTTTCAATATAATATGCATGTTTTCCTTCAACCAAACAGCAATGCAATGCTGTAAATCACCGTTTTATTTTCCTGTGATTTGTGAAAACTCAGGTCTAAACTACAGACTTTTTTCAGCTTTTAATGCCAACCTTTAAAAAGTGTTTCGGCTGACAGGCCGTATTGACAGGATGCAGGTGTGGCGGCCGCTACTTTCTGTGTTTGTATGCACAAGAGAAAAGTCCGACACAGATCTGCATTAAACGCGAACAGCAAAAACTTCCTGCATGCGACAGAGAGCCTGGAGCCATGCAGGTAAGAGGCAGGAACTACAGCCCGGGTAATTCCCTTCAGCTGTGTTAACACCAATAACTCTGCCGAGGCGACGGATCACTGAAGTGGTCATAAAAACAAAGAAAACATAAACACGGGACGGGAGGCAGCTGATGGTGAAGGTGAGATAAACACACTGGGAGACGAAAAGCACTAGAAATCCATTTTCTGTTATTTTACTTTAAAACCTTTCATATAAAAGACTAACCGCTTTTATCATCATCTCTGTTTTCAGCCCTTGTTGATGAGCCAACACGTCCCTGAGGATTTCTCCACAAACGGTACGGATCAGCCACTTCAGCTTTATCTCACCGACCAGGAACAAAGCGAGTGCAGCCGTCCGTAAGCTAATATCATCAGGGTCGTAACTTTCCCATCATTGGACCATTACACTTTGATGAAGGGGGACCCTGGATATGAACTGCTAGCTTCCTTAAGCTCCTCTTAAGATGTTGGCGTTCAAAAAGAGAATACATTTCCTTTCTCGTGTCAGGATAAAGAAAAAAATCTCCCCTGAAGTCTCTGCATTTATGCTAAAACAAACGTTAAATGATCATGATGTTAGCTTGGAGGAATCTGAGGTCTTATAAAGTACTCACACCATGTGGACTTCTTACATTTTGTCATATGAACACAAACCCACAGCGTCGTATCAGGGCCATGGTAGAAAGAATAATTAAATAAATAAATGAGTACATCTCTGCAAAAAAAATAAAAAATCTTAATCTCAGAGATTTTCTAGAAAATAAAGAAAATTACTGAGTTTGAAAAGTCAAAATTTTCAAGAAAAAAATCAAGGATGTTTAGATTAATCTTCCTACAAAAAAGAAAATGCTAGAGAAATCTCAGAAATTTTCAAGAAAAAAACTATAAAAGTTGAAAATTTGGTAGAAAACATCCATAAGTTTTTAGATTGACCTCAAAAATTTTTAGAAAAAAAAGGAAATTTCTGAACTCTAAAAATTATAAAATTTGAGATTAATCTCAGAAATTTCTAGAAAAACAAGGACATTTTTGAGCACCAATGAAATTGGGAGATTAGTCTCAATTTTTGAGATTAATCTCAATTTCTGAGATTAATTTTTATCAAAAAAATTTTTATCAAAACTTTGATTATATAATTTTTAAATATTAAATTACTAATAATTTGATCAGTTACTCAGCATTTGAGTAAACCTTTTTACCAAATACTTTTTACTCTTGAGTACGTTTTACTTCTACTTCAGTAAAAATATGTTGAAATAATGCTACTCTTACTTGGGTAAAAATTTATGGGTTCACCTCTGCTTATAAATTGGTTTTGTTTTATTCCAAGTATCCTTGGCTATTTGAATCACTTTACAATTATTTTCTACTTTTGCCGCTCTCACACTAAATTCAATGTGTTGTGCCCTAAAATTAAAATGGACCTACTTTGCAATGACATGTAACGGAAATCTTATTCTATTGTTTACATGCCTGCAACCAGAAAACATCCTCATTCCTACTGAGGATGTAAACAGCTTCAATCCTGACATCCTTGAGAGTTTCCAATATCTATCAGAGAGCAGACTTGCACACTCACAGCCAGGAAGAGAGCAAAAGATCAAATGAATTTCAAAACAAAAACATGTTTATCAGCTTTTTGTGTGACATAAATTTATCTACACACACATCCTGGATGAATTCCCCCTTCGCTTTACGTCAGAAAATCCTGCTCTTCTCTTTACCCAAAGGATTTGAGAAGGATTATCAACTTGTTGAGGACGTTCCATGTCTGACCTGACCTGCTCAGGAAGGTCTCATTCCTTTACGAGAGGCATTCAGGGTCCAATCCTCCCTTCCAGATGCACTCAAAGGGGCAAACACGCCTCCAAAGATACAGACAGACCCTCATCTGTCAGGAGGTTCAAAGCAGAAAGAGGACATCCTGGATGTTGTGGTCGAAGTCTGCAGGCAATGCAAATCCCAAAATTGCATACAGTGCAAAAGTCTTACATCATTTTTCTTATGTTTCTTTGAAGGAGCTTGACGTTTTGGCTTTAAAGCAGTGGTTCTCTATATTCATCAGGTTCAAAACAAAGGACTGTATGTTTATGAACCCAGAAAGCTAGCTGGATTCATAAACAAATTAGGCTTCAGCTTTATGGTGTTTTCACACCTGATAGTCCAATGTTGCAACATTTGTTACATTTTCAGCTGCTGCGGTTGCTTTCACACTGTTCTGTTTCAAACAAACCAAACCAATTGGAAAACCTGTTCCCCTCCTCACCTGTGGGGGCGCTGCACCAAGAACCACTGAAGGAAACAACACTAAAACCTCAAGACATGAACGCAACTTCCTTCTTCACAAAATGTAAGTGGTGTCAGTTCTTAGCGGTTGTAGGATTTTTCTTTTGCCACTTCTCAAGCTAGCAATAAACTTGTGCATTTGTTTGGGTTGTATTTACCCAGAATGCCCTGAGCCGTAGTCCACTTCCTGCTTTTCACTTGGTGTTCACATATGCATTCAAACCATATGCATTCAAACCGAGACCGATGTTTTTAGGCGGACCAAAGTTCACTTTTTTTGGCTCCGCACCAGAGTTCAGAGTTCACCTCCATACCTCAAACTCAAACAAACCAGACTTTCTAGACAAATGAACTAGATCTCATTGTGGACTAAACAGGGACGGTTAGATTTCAACTTGTTGCATCAACATCAAAATCAGAGAGAACATACACAGTTAAAAGGTATCATACAATTAAACTTAAGAAGGTGATATATTCTCAAAGATCCGTCACACAGCAAAGAAAGAAAGCTGTATAGACATTTGATTATCACTGGACAATCTAGAATAAAAAGTCTATGCTTAATCCAGTTTCATTTTTATCTAATATGGAATGTAATAAGGTATTTTCATCAATAAAACCTCCTCCGTTGTAATGTCAACGCTTGGCTACCCGTGTAGTTATCATTGATGAATGAATGAATACTCATCAGTAATAACCCTGTATCGATTTCAGGCTGGAAATATGCAGCCAAAACCAATTATGAATAAACTTGTGCAGCAGCGTGTGAACCAATCAATAACCTTGACACAGCAGGGAAACAAACAAAGGGAGTATTTAATAAAGCATCGATTATTTAAAATGGGTTTTTTTCTAACCAAAACAAAGAGAAGCACAAGTAACATGTTAGTTTTTTACCTTAAAATGAAAGTATTAGTACACGGCATAATTTTGTGACCTGTCAAAATTACTATATTTATTTATATACACTCACACCTAGTATAAAAGATGTAGAAAAACCTAAAATGAAACAGTTAGTTTTAATAGTATGTAGTTTGAAATAAATCCAGCCTTAGATTGTGTGCTTAAATACAAAGGACTGTATGTTTAACATTTTGTGAGGGAAAACTAGAGTTTCTCAACAGGCTTTGGAAACTTGATCTGTTTTAAAGAATCAGTTTAGAATAATTCAGTCCAGGTTGCAAGTTAATGTCATTAAATTTGTTTCAGCCTCAGTATGTCTTGATGTGAAAAAGGCAGGAAAAAGTTTTTCACAAAAAGATTTAATGAATTTCTTTCCGAATAAGAAGACGTGAACTGCTAATTAAATTAAGTTCAGATTCTTTTTTTTCAAGTGAAATTCCACCATTTAAAACTTCAACAGATACCAATTTCTGCATCATTAGCCAATTATAGTGTTCAAAAATCTTTATAAACATTTAAATATATATAACATAGGTTAATAAGCTATAGAAAACATGATAGTTTTGGTGGTTTCATAAATTACCTTTGTGAATAATTGTGCTGCCCCCTGACACATCGACACCCTGAGTAAAGTTCCATATCAAGATTAGCAGAAGCTGCTATTGAAGACAGGAGAACAAGCCATTCAAATGAGACAAATGTGTTTTGGGAATACACAATATATCAAAACAGAGTATTAATTATTGGTAATGATGTTTTGTTTTGTGAAAGTGAAATAAATCAGCTGAACATTTAACAAATGTTGCAATTTTAGTCCGGACTATTAAGAGAGAAAACAACCTAAAGCTAAAAAACATCTGAATAGAAATGGTAACTTTATCTGGGTTTAGCATCATTTTAAACTGGAAAGAGATGTTATAATAAAAGTAGCAATAAATAATTAATAGCATGGTAAGTTAAAACGAAATCAGTAATTTCCATTTGCATGATTTATTGTTTTTCTCTTTTCTCTCTATGTTTCTACCAAAAACTGGGTGATAAAATTCTCAGTCTGACACTTTGGCCTCAAATCAACCTTTACTTGAATTAAGATGTTTTACAGAGACTTCATAATTCATTTTATTTGTTGTTTTATTTATTTTGGTTATTTAAAATGTCTTAAAATGTTAAATTTGAGTTTAATGTATTTATCTTTGAGAATGTGTTCTTGCTTTATATGACTTGAACATTCTCTCGAAACAACAATATTATTGTTTATCACAATAATTTCTGGGACAATTTATCATCCAGAAAAATGTGTTGTCCTGACAGATCTAATTATAAGTAGATTTGTTCATGTCTAACAAACACAGAAATGAGGATAAGTGTTTCAAATTTGCAAGCACAGATTAGGTGAAGTCTATTTAAATCATGATGGCACATTTCCTTAAGTCACTGCCAAAACCTCCCCAGCTTTGAGAAACAGTTTCCATTAGCCCATCAGGGATTTTCTGATGTCTTACTGCAGGTCAGACATCCAGCTGCAGAGAGGAAGATGGAGGATGAGGAGAGCGGGGGGATGAAGGAATAAACCCGGACTCAGCAGCTCTTCTTATCTGCTCTCACAGCCAGTCGAGACGCAGAGCTCCCAGAGCCAGCCAAGCTTTCTTGGCCTCTCCTCTTCCTCCTCCGCTGGAGAGGTGAGTTTGTCGTCCTGGCGTCTGCACCTCTGTGTGAAGCCCGGCGCACGTCGACCAGCGGCAGCAGACAGCATTTAATTCACCAGCTGCTGGCGCCGTCAGCGCCATTAACGGCTTCACAGCACACCTTACAAAAGTACTGATTCCACCATTAAGTCAATTCTAATGTGACACTTCCATCAACTTTGTAACTGACAGCCATCAGATGGTTGCCATGGAGTTGCTATGACAACGACAAACAAGCCACAAGTAGGCCTGTCACAAATTTTGCTGAGTGATTGTCTCAAAAATTATTGCGATAAACAATAATATTGTTTGAAGACCATTTTAAACTGATGTAATAGTAAAGACATAATAATGTAAGCAACATCCTGCCAAAAATAGATGCACTTTATTTTCAAAAGAACTCTTAACACTAGAACTGATAAACAAAACAACTAAAAACAAAAATAAAATGGATTCTCAGTCTCCATTAACAAAAATGCACTTGAATTAAAACTAAACAATATAAAACCAAAGTGGAAATAAAAAAAACCTACATTCAATCAAAAGAGTGTAGATTATGAAGTCTGTATACTATATTGCTCTTCAATAATCATTAGATTTAGATAAAGACTGGCATATCCGACAACCTGATGCAATAGTTCACTCCTACCTCAAGCCAAGTTCAAACAACACAATATTTTGTTGCCCTGATTTTCCCCTATGACAATCTTACGATGTTAAGATGTTATGACTGATCGGGTCCAGTCGGTGGATCATTGGGCCTGCGCTGATCTAAATCAGGCATATTCAACATGTTGGATTGTCTTGGCCAGTTTATCGCTGCAGCGTGTGGGGTTTTCCCTGACTGGGAGCGAGAACGCAGCCTGTTCTGAATGTGCAATCAGAAAACACGGATTCCCCTCCGCGCTTTCTGAGGGGAAACATGAAGGGGAATCCCAAACGTCTGACACGGCGCAATCCAAAGTCCAGCGGACATCGAAGATGATTTGTGGAAACAGCTTTAATGTTTATTCTACATTTTGTGCAAAGAATATCCACAGAAATGACGAGCAGAACAATTAGAGCGGAATTGTTACCGCAGTCTTATCCAACGCCTTTTCTTTTTGTTACATCTTTTATGGCTTAAAGCAAGCTACTACTGTAAATACATTGATACTTATCTTAGTATCATACAGAGGTGTGTAGAGCAGTGTTTTTCAACCTTTTTTGAGCCAAGGTACATTGTTTTCATTGAAAGAATCACGAGGCACACCACCAACCAAA
>CAEFZY010068858.1:0-30302 GCA_903066815.1 Brachyrhaphis roseni
TATATATATATATATATATATATTGGTCTGGTGTTCATTCTAATTTTAAATGTTATGTTTTTAGTAGCTGTAAGTAAAAAAATACCCAACACGAAAAAATGCTTTCAAACATCAATCTGTTTGTAATTAATTTATATAATATGCTTTACTTTATGATAAAGCAATTGAAATAAATGGGCTTTTCAATAATATTCAAATTTATTGAATAGATCTGTCAAACAGCAGCTGATGATATAGCCTGAACACATTACTAAAACTGGCAGGTTAAAATTACTTGTTTTGATAGAACAATAATGTAATGTTAAGAAAATTACTTTTTAACAGTTGACATAACTTTAACCAGATAGCTTCTCCACATAAACGACAGCAGTAGAATCTACTAAAATTGCAAAGGATGTGCTCCGAGCACATAGAAAAGGAGCTGAGGTTCATCGGGCTTTTACATATTAGTCCTTTGAGATCTCATCAGGAGAGAGAAAGCTCTATCTACAAAGAGCCCACAATACAATCAATAAGACCCCAAGGATCTATTGCTAACATGACCAAATGCCCGAGGAAGTCCTTAGATGTGGTAGAGACTTTGCTTAGTTTGATTTACAACAGCAACTTTTCAAGAACCTTAGGCATCAAATATATATATATTTTCAGCTCCCCACATCACAAGGTAATTTTTGTTTTGTCCTTAGATCTTTCCGAGTTATGGAACAATCTTAGTATTTCAATAGCTATTGGACGTAGAAATGCAAAAACAATGTTTTGTTTCCTTCAGTCTGCAGTCTTAACTTCTTTCCTGTTAACTAAATTATCTGTAATGAGTTAAATAAGGATAATGAAGCTTTTGACGTATCCTTGTGGAATCTCTGCCTTCAGTGAAATGCAGTGAAAGTCAATAAATGTGATGTGTGAGTGCAGTTGCTGTTTTGTGTAATATATGATGCCTTAATTAATGGTCTTGAAGCCCTTGGACATAGTAAGGCAAGCTGTTTCCTTATTTCAGCTGTCTGTGCTACTCACGCGAACCATGGCCTCATTTGGAAAATGGCTAAACAAAAGGCAGGTATTAGTGATGTCCTTTGACTAGGAAAATTTAATAAACACATTCCCAATATCATGAAGATTAAAGGTGATTGTGAGGTTACAGAAGGCTCTGTATGTATATATACAGCAAGACTCTTTTCAGATGAATGCCCCCATATGCTGCATGCTTCACACATAAGTGCTGCGGGCCTGAAACAAGCTTGGAGCGGTCCTCAGCATGCTTCACACATGCTGCTCTGTCTCTAAGGCTCTTGGGTTTGCATGTGTGAGACCAAGCACAGGCAGAATTTAAACAGATTTGGAGACACCCTCATTTCTGAGAATCAAAATACATTTAGCCCTAATGAATACGATCCTAATTCTCTAGCTTTTTCTGAGTTAGACTTTCTGAAGTGCGCTGGAAAGGAAACATTAAGTATTTTACAATTTTCTTTTAGCTAACAGCTTCTAGCCATTATATCAAACAGCAACACCAGCTGCTGCCCTTAGCTAATCTGTACTTTTGATGCTTTAGTAAATACTGAATGTGGAACCATTTACCACTCTTCCTGGCACACCGAATAGCATCAGAGAACTAAAGCATTTTTCCGAATGTGCAGCAATTATTAAAATGTCACTTCAGCAGAAGAGTCTTTCTGATCCATTGTCCTTGTACCTTTGGAATGCTCTTCTTAAAAAGAGTCAGCATTGATGTAGCCTCTTGATTCAAAGCGGGTTCCTCTAAGAGCGGCTTCTTTAAAGAAAAATGTGACTTGTGATTATCTCCACTACTTTAAAATTCATTTTGGATGTAATGGATTGCCAGCATTATGAGGTGCACAAGTAACATAAAAGGTTTTACAGTGTTAATGAAGTTCTTACTTCCATTAAAAAATTATGCAGTTTAATAGAAATAAGACTCCAATAAGACATTTAACATTTATTTGAGGTTTGGGGTCTGCAAGTGCTTCTCCAAGTATTCATTTAAAATTTTAGAAGAAATACATAATTTAGCTGACTATGAGGGACATTACCACATAAGTGTTTGGAGCACAGGCTTTCTAGTAGTTAAAACCTCATAAAACAATTCAAAGTTCCAGTTAGAACCTGAGGAATGATCCGTGTTGAATGGTACTGTCAACAAAAAGCTTTCACAGTGGAGCTCAAGTCAAATCATAACTACAAGAAGTAGCATCATTAGCATTAGCCAACAAAGCAATAAAGCATAAATGGCTATTAGGCTCTTTTTGCCAGACTTAGATGTTTCAGATAATCAAACAAATCTTAATAATAGATACAGATAATACAAAATGCTGCTTAAAAATGATAATTTCCTTAAGGGGAACGGGATACAAAGTTTGAGGGAATCAAGTGATTTAGATTCTGATGATCTGAACTGTCATAAAAGCCAGAGATGACAGGCATGACAACCAAATGAGAATATAAGGTGGTAAGAAACAATTACCATTTGTAATTACAATTTGTGAACTTTCTGCAGAAATTTAAATCCTGGTAATTATGTGCAGCACATAACTCTATGACATGAACACGTGAAAGTTTTTTAAAGACTGTGGCGGGGCTCTGACTTGGACATAAATAGTTAACTTCAGATGGTGTTTAGCACGGACTCATCTCCAGGTAAAGAAGCTGAAAAAACAATACTCAGAAAAACGCAAACTTAATGCAACGTATTGATGACGCAATTATTACGTCATCACGTGACTCCCTCCCAGCACGCTTTGATCCGGACATAGCTTTGTTTGAATATTTGAACCGGGACAATGTTTGATGCTGGAAATTACAAGCTGGACTAACATGACGCCTGAGGCAAGAAGACCGTGTGTGCACCCCGTCGAACCGCGTTTGTGCTGAAACCAAAAAGTAAGTTCTGTTTGGTCTGTTTGGTATTCAAGCATTTGTGGGGGTGGGTGTGCGAGTGTGCACTTACATGTCGGCACGGACTTTGCTGTAGCACTGCGACCAAAGACGGTGTTGTAGATTAACTGGTGGCTAAATTAACTGGTTGAAATATGCGCACCGCAGATGTTTCTAAATTGTAGGTGGCTGTGTTGATGCCTGTTGAAAAATGCTACTTGTGTGACAAAACCGTTTGCAAAACTTTACTATAAATCACATTTGAAGCAAATATCGAAAACACCGCATTTGAGCATAACCAGATCAATGAGTAACATGACAATCCCATTCACATTCAGGTTCACCAGAATGAATTAATTTCATCTCATGAACAGCCACAATGTAAACCTAAGTGGAAGGTTTCTGCTTTTTGTAACCAGCACTGATCAGAAAAACACTGGAATTGGCTTTCAGGTGTCATGTATGTGAGTGTATGTGAGTTGCTTGTTAACACCTAGTGCGTGTTTTTGGCTCAGATCCTGCAATGCAACCACGCTGTTTCTGAACTTTCTTCTTTTTTAGCAACACTACCCACGGTTAGTGTCGCTAAACAATGAGGTCGGTGTCATCATATTTAATAAAATTTAAATCACATACCTGATGGTTTTTCTTGTTTTGTTTACGTGTCCATATAGAGAGGAGTATCAAGTAATGTCGATAAGTTATACTGCAATAAAATGTCTTCTAAATTATATAAAGTTAACAGCCAATGTTGTAGTTGGTGGTGATATCCAAATTGACAAGCCAAAGTTATAATAATAAAAGTTCCTACATTATACTGTTCAATATGACCAAGAGATTATGAGCTATATCTACTGTATTTGTCCGTGTGTTCTCTACTGGGAAACAGTTTGCAGGCTGGTGACGAGGGGAAATAAACTTAAAAGCAGAACAAGCCGCATTAAGATGAACTAGTGACAGCCAAACAGGGTCCTCAACGCAGATGTTTATTTTTAATCCCATGGCTCCTCAACATTTATGTCGGCTTTCAGGGATTAATCTTTGCTTTGAGATCTGTTTATGGCATCTTGAAAGCTATTTCGATCTACCTTTGATGAGTTTCAACCTCTGAAGCAACGCATAAATCAGGACAAGTTCTGCGTAATTTACATGTTTTGATGATTTTGCAGATTAATGTAAAAAAAAAAAAAAAAGGCAACATACCATGTTAGACCAATAAAACTCTTTCTAATTAGTTATTTTCGAAATCTCAATGGGTGTCTTGTGGAGTCGGATAGTATTTTTGCAAAATTTTTTAGTTTTTTAAACTAAAAATTTAAAAAACTAAAAAAAGTTTAGTTTTTTACATTTTTTTACTTCCTGGTTTGGTAAAGGGGTCCTAAAAAGCCACGCCCACACAAACATCTTTCTTTGCCAGCTGCCGCCACCAGTTAATCTATAATACAGGCTCCTTCTTCACAAAGAGACAAAGAGTAAATTTTGTTCTGTGTCATGTTTGATATAGCCCGTATTTTCATAACTGAACGTAAACACAGTTACTTGACTGTGCTATCAAATGGCACTATGTGCCTGGAAAATACATAATATCATGACGGTCCAAGGAAAAAGAATAATAGGAGTGGATCAATGAAAGTCCTTAAATCTTAAACCAATTCATCATTTGAATGATGAAGTACGTTTTTGAAAACTACATTCTTTATTTCCTTAGGTTAGCCTCCAGAAAACTCCAAAATAGCAGAAACACAGTTCCTTTAAATCAAGGCTTAAAACCCACCAGAGTGGGTGGATTAGGAGGAGCTACTAGCTAGAACACTGATTAACATATTTGATGTATTTGCTTGATGATGTAAAACATCTTGAACTGTCTTGTTGCTGAAATGTGCTGTACAAATAAACTTGAATTATCTTTTCTAACGGTCTCTATGTGCTTTTTTTAGTGTGACAAAAGGCAAAAAAAATCAGAAGTCTGTGCTGGGACAAATACATTTTCAGAGTGTTGTTTGATGTCCATTGTAAACTATCAGATCAGAAACCGGAACTATCTGAAAACCCTGCTGTGATTTCAGCGTAATCTCAATATTTGTCCTTTTTTTTTTTTTTTAGTCTCCAGATAAAATATATTTGATCCACAAAATACTCATGCATGACTTCACTTGCAGTCATATCATGTTTAGCCAGGAGTTACAGTCTCAGAGCCATATCACTACAATATTCTAGTTTCATAACTCATCATTTAGTTATTAGCCATTTTTTTATGTAGTGCATTTGCAGGGTATTTAAGTTCTTGATAGTCAGTCTGTTTTTAGATATTACTGTGTAATATCTAAATCACAAGGACAGCACAGAATTCCCCATCTCACAGACAGATTGAGAGCTGCGGCAGCCAGGTCACTCACTATGAAGGTCAGTATAGGTCAGCAGGATGCACAAACTATGTTAAGGTTCTGTATCCTCTTTACATATCAACAGGTCATGAATTTTAAATCTTGATTGCCCAAATTGTACTTTCCCTGCTTATTGTCAAACACCATTCAGCTGAGAAAGTAACAAACTGTACAGTAACAACAATAGTTCATGTTCATCAGGGTGTGGCTAATTTTAAAGAAATCTTACTATTCAATAAGCTTTGGCATCTATAATTAGAAGGATATTGTTGAAAATCTATTTCTCTAACTATAATTTTCTGTGAAAATATTTTAGCCCAAAAGCAATATTGACATTTTTATGAGTCAGCCTACAGAAAACGTATAGATGCACATGACAACATAGACGTTACTGCTGCTGGTTGTGGGTAAAAACATCATGTCATTTTTATTAAAGCAGTGATTCGCTGTAGAAGGACATTTTAAAAGATTCTTCCTAAAATGTAGAGTTGGAAAACTTTTTTAAGATTAAATTCTCATATTGACGATCATTAATTGCCATTTGAAGCTTGGTTTATTTTATGTGGCATCAAAACCATGGAAAAAGTCAGCAAGAGAATGGTGCTGTCATCTGTCAGTGTAACAGTTCAGCTTTGTATATACCCCCGCATGTCAGTGTGCGCGAGTGTCACTCTTTTATTGCTTTATAACTCCTATAACAGCACCTGCAATAATAGCTGAACATGTGCCTGCCGTCTATGAGTGCACTTCACTTACCCTGCCCTCACCTTTACAGAAGAAACTGTGTTCTAAAAGAATCACGCTCTTTTGGCCCAGGTTTATCAAACAGTCCCTTTTCTGTTCACCAATGGTCAGGAATCGCAGACCAACTCACAGCCTTTCAACCTCATTCTCTTCTATTCAAGCAGCTCTGAGGTGCAGCAATTAAAAGTTTCACAGGAACTCAGGCTTCTGTTTCTCTAAACTCATTTTCTACCTCCACTGATTTCACAATCTACTGAGCTTTTTCATGATTACGTGAGCTGCGGAATCATTTAGACAAAACAGTGTAGGTGGATGTCCTTTTGTCAGTATGCACAGCATCTGTGTGGGCTGCCTGCTGGCCTCAGCTCTCTTATGGATGGGGCACTGGAAGGCACAGGCTCCCTGGCTGCAGTCTGACAGATGCAGACTGGTGGGCGCCTGATTGCTAACAGCCCGCAGACAGACGCACAAACAGTGGCTGCAGTGAACCAACTCTTGGTGTGAAATCATAGCCACAGTGGGGAAGATACACCACACATGCGTGCCCGAGTCCTCTTTGACCTTTGACCTGCCATCACTTTGTTTGTATAATGAGTCATATGTTATGAATGAAAAAACAATATTGTGTAGGATGAGGAATGTGTCTTCAGTTTTGATGCATATGTAAATGATAAAATTACTTTATTTGTTGGTCTCAGAATTTACATGAAAGGAAAAATATGCCTTTTGTTTGGTAATTAAAATAATGTCATCCCTTTGGTTATAAGCTACAGTGAACCAATCATGGATGGTATTGTCTATATTTGTTACATTTAATCTTGGATTACTTAAAACGCAAAACCAGAACTTAATATTGCATCAGTTTGGATCTGTTCTGTTTTGGCCTTCATTTAGTTTACGCTTTTTTAAATAGAGCAAATAAAGCATTGCATGTATGTTGTTTTGTGTTACTGTCTGGTTTGTAGAATTTTTTTATGAAACCAAAATGCATGAATGCACCATTTGCTCTCACAGAAAGTTTAGGAAGGTTAGTTGTGTAATTCGAATACTAACAAGGTTTTGAGTTTTCTGCATTTAATGAAGTAGCTAGAGAGAAAGAGGTGGCTAGATAGAGATGCTAGTTGGATTTCAGAGAACACATGATTATCAGAATTAGCCTTACTTCCCACAGGTAGGTTTCTGGCACAGGGCATAGGTTGAGGATCCTGTAGAGGCTTAACCTGATGGTGGACAATTAAGCTGTTTTCCTTTGCAGGTTTGCTTATGGCGTTTTTGGGGTGGATGAATAAGAAGGAGAATGTTGGCTGGTTAGTCAAGTATTTAGGTCTTGCAGTGAATAAATTAATAATGAATAAATGAAAGAAGGTAGGATCATCTAGTCTAAGAGAGCAATATTCAAGTGGTCTGAACCGGGGAATAGTTTCTAAATTCAAAACGGAGACCTAAGGAGAGTTTCAGGTGGAATATTGTGACCATGACAGTAGAGCTAGTGAAGTTTCACTCAGGTGTCCAAAAATGTGGTTAATTACAGTTGATTTATAATTTAAAAAGGTGGGCAAACACTTTTTCACATGTAGGGCCAGGTTCATTTGGGTCGCTTTTTTAACCTTACTAAATGAATAAGTAATGTTTTTAAAATTGCATTTTGTAAAAAGAAATCTTTATCAGGGTCAGTCATTTTTTCCATGCTTTATGTACAAAGATGGAACCACACATGGAGGAAATCATCAAAAAAGGGAAGGAGGAGCATTTTTAAAATATCACAATGTTGAAAAAATGCCATTAAAGGCAATAAAATGCAAATGTCAGTTTTTACAGAGTTCCTAATTAAGGAATGTCAATTCTTATTTTTGGTTCCTTTTTATGTGAAGAGAATTCATATTCCTCAGTTACTAAATTATTGCCAGTGAATAGCTATGATGTAAACTAATAAAACCCATAAATATGACCATTTGAGACGAAAATATGACAATGCTTATCCACAAATTTTTAACAACAAAATAAAAAAATTAACTAGATTGATTGAGTTGGCGTAATGCAAACAAAAATAGTGCACACCCAGAAGACCAAAAGTGCTTTTTGTACAGTTATGTTCTTGCCTTGACTCAGAGGGACATTGGAGAGTCTTATTCAGGCCATTGGGGTTAAGGAGAGTATCCGTGTAATCTGTCTCTCTGTGAAATTTAGTCTACTGTGACCTGCCCATGTTGTAACTCTGACTCATGCTTGGTACAGGCTAGGATGGATGGATGGATCTTTAGTGGTATCCCAATTCTACAGCACAATCATTACTGGACCAAATTTTGCTCAGTGTAAATGCTGAGTAATGGTTGCCCCATATAGTTTCTCAGGTGTAAAAGTCATGTGCTCTGGGTGTATTTTTAAATTCAGAAAGTAAATGCAGAAGAGTCAGCAATTTCTTCATTCTGCAGACGTGGGTTTGACATGAAGTATCAGCTAATATTTCCTGGTTTCTTTTTATATTATCCATAATAAGTTCTGAATAACTTTAATGGGCAGTACATCCTTCGCAACTGAGAGATTTCCCTCTCTTCCACATCTCTGTTGATGTGTGTGTCTGCACTGTCTGGTTGAGATGTTTCTAAAGACATTTTGTATGATGAAAGAAGGCATCAGTTCCACTGGATGAATAATTAACTGGTTATTTTTACCCTTTTGGGGGTATGAAGCGGCTGCCAGTACGTGTGCAGACAGGTGAGAGGATTGCTGACTGTATAAACGATGGCATTGAGTCAGAGGATCTCATGGCTTCATGGGCGTGCAGCCAAGCTTGTTAATAAAAGGCTCCAAGAGCAGCTTGTGCTGAATTCAGAGTTTCAAGTTTGAATAATTCAAATGCAAATGTATTGTGAGTTTATGCGACAAACTGCAATGCTGTTCTTGTAAATAAAGCCATTAAAAAACAGAGGAGGCATCTAATAGAGTGTTTGTGTTGTTTCTGCTTTCTGTAAAGATTTCTGCATCAAAGTTAAAGTAGTTGTCATCACAAAGAAAGTAAAAAATAGTCAAAATATCTCTTGTGAAGAAAAGACAGCTTTTATAATCAAAAGGTTAACACTAGCAAACACTTGCATTTTCTTATACTGTCTAATATACACACTTTTCTTTCTAATTTAATGGCTGTGGAAGGATAGGAGGATAGAAACAGACTTAAGCAGGGATAGAGGCAGTTTTAATTATATTTGTTTTGAATCCCCCTGTCAAAATAGCTTCTCATAGTAATCTCAGTAAGCACATTTGAGCTGGACACTATTTAGAGCTCCGTTCCCCTGGTAATAGGGGAGGGCAGCCAACCCTAAACCTAAACTAGAGTATCTCAGCTGGGAGAGCTGAGAGTGCCACCATCGGGTATTTTCAGTCTTTCTTCCATCAAACCTGCAAATAATCCTCGTTCATTTCATAGTCACAGGGTGCAGTCTGCATGTCACAGCTGTTAAAATAGCCTTGTCTTCTTTGCAAGGCTTTTAGTGTAGGAGGTGTGTTTATACCAGCGGTCATGCTGAGGCAGCCACCATAGGGGCTCGGCCTTCCTCCCTGAGTGTTGGCTGAGTTTGCCCACGCTCCCCTCTCCACTTGTGCTGTCTGTCTCTTCCAGCACCCAAACTGTCAACTATCTACACAGGGAACATGTAGGATTAAGGGTGCCAGGAGTGGACATAATTTTACAACACAACATAGCAAGTTATGCTGTTTTTCCTCCAAAGCTGTTGGGGAAATTATGGTGTAAGCTTGACACCTAGACTGCTGGATGATAAGTGCAGATGCAGGGAGACAATAAACATCATGGAGGATAATACTTTGGTTTAAGTGACATTTCACTTTCCCTGCAGAGCCACTGATAAGATGATAAAATCTTGAATTTTTCCACTTGTCTTTGTCGACAGCCGATTGATATTTCAGCAGCACAAACAGCATTTTAGACCTGTGGAGATGCGTGACATGAAAATAAGTTCATTGGTTGTTCACTTGGTTGCTCACTGCAGGCCTCTTTGTAGATCAGAAACGGAAAGGCTTCTTGAGTCTTGATGTTTGTGCTGACTAAGCATTTAAATGAATTTAAATGGCACTTGCACAATTACTCATGGATTCAGATCAATGTCATTCTGTCTCACTCAGTGGGCTACTCAAAGTAAAGGTTACTCCAAGGATTAGTAAGACTTCAGCAGTTCACTGCATTTGGTTTAATAAACTTGTCAGAATATATTATGATCAGACTTCCCTTTGTTGTCTTGATGTTTTCTTGTATCATTATGTGACTCATAATGATCAAGAATAAGATGCATGTTAACTTCAACTTATATATCTTATATTGTGTGCTCTCCAAAATTATTGACTCACTTAAAGATGACTGAAAATCTTTAAATATATTACTGTATAATTGCAGTAGTATGTAGCTTGTCACTTGTTGAGATTTTTAAAGTTTCACTTTAAGTTTCGTTCTGCATAGACTATAAAGAATTTAACTGCGTATTTCTTGAAGACACAGTCTTGAAGACCAAAACATTAATGGCATGCTCTCTTGCCTTACCTATTTTGAAGGGTGTCTAGGAAAAATGCACATCTGCATCATGTTGTGTTTTGAAAGAATAATTGGACTACAGTATCACAGATCCTTCACCATATACAGTAGACATATGTTTTATTTCCGCATATTCATTTTTTTGTTTTAAGCCAAAGCCACTTGTTTATAATTGTGCTAATTGGACAGAAAAAGCTTCATTTTGGCTTCAGCAACCATCAGTCCTGATGGAGACTTATCCCCAAGATGCCATTATTTGCCGCAATTTTCTATCAGTCAGCTTTTTAAAAAACCCTGGGTCCTCAAATAGACTGATGGCCAGTGGCTAAAATAAGGGATTCTTAATTGTGTAATATAAGAAAGAAAGTCAAACATTACTGATGAAAGGTTAATTAAACTATGTTTAATTTTTAAATGTAAAGTGCAAATTAAAATATATATCAGTTACATTAGTTTTCAAAGCATCGTTTGGGGTTCCAGCAATTGTACCACATAGTATATTTTCCTAAGAACGATTTTTTTCCCCCATTGGACGGTGTATTCAACTTGAAGTTGTTTGTGTTTCTCTTTACGATCATACTGTTGCGGTAAAAGAGTAATTTATTTTATGGAGTGTTTTTTGACCCATCTTCATCAGGGGTGCCAGTAACTGTAGGAAACGCATTACAGAGGCTAAACAATATGTTCCACTCTTTAGCCTCTAAAATGTGTTCCCCTGCACTTCACAAACATCAAATATCCCATTATGCAAACTAGCAGTCACTGCCTCATCCTCTGAAACCTGAAATATTGCTCGCCCTGTCACTTGTCTCAGCACCAAATTGGCTTAGCCAAATTTAGGATTTGAATAATGCTTCCCACCTTTTTCATCTCCACCTAAACTGAGTCAACTCCGTTCAGTGACACTGTAATGCTTCTTTCATTTCTGAGCATCATCAGTCCTCTCCAGTACAAAACAATTCAACCTACCTCAAGGTGAAATCAGGACTACTCTCTATTAAACCCATTTAAATGACTGGTAGACATCCTCACAAAACCACAAAAATATTTTAGAGTCTGACTCTCCAGCTCAACTAAGCATCCTCTCATAGAAAACTTTATAAGTGGTCATATCTACGTTTAAGCAAAATGATTTATGGTTTTTATGTTATTTTTAAAATGAAATCCATTGTCGTCTTGCCATATTCAACAGAAGGGAAAATGTTGTTTTATTAGTCTCTAAAAGGCCCATGGTAACTATGAAGGAGCTGCAAAGATCCACAGTTAAGGTGTGAGAATCTGTTGACAGGACAACTGTGAATAGCTGAAAAAAGCCATAAGAAGTCTCATTCTGCAATGTAGGGGGTACAGCAAATGTGGAAAGGGAGACTTTTTTGAAATATATGGGAAATATTTGGTGTGGTGCAAAACTAACACTGCAGATCACATTGCACATCAACACCCATGGTGAAATATTGTGGCAGCATCATTGTGTGGGAATATTTTTTTAGCAGGTCAAAAACACTGGCCCTAGTTGATAAAATGGATGGAGCTAAACATTGTTTAGACCAGAGGGAAAACAAGAAGGAGACCGCAAAATCTGGGATTGTACCAAACATACAGCCAACAACGGAATGGTTAAGATCAATGCATATTCACACATTTTAATCATCCACATAATATATCTGATAATACATTAGCAAAAATATCTGGCAATACATGGAAATTCTTTTTCAGAGTCGCTCACCATCCAGACTGAACTTGAGCTATTTTGCGAATAACAATGGGGAAAAAATGTCTTACTTCAAAAGCCTTGTGGCTGTAGTTACAGTAATGCAATCAATGATTAAGGGGTCTGAAAACAAATGAGGTCACATTTCTTGGATTTTCATTAGTTACAATGATAAAAACCCTATATTTTTCAAATGTTTTCCTAATAAGCACCACTTTTGTTTTGGTCTATCACATAAATCCCAATTAAATGCATTGATTTGTAGCCATAACATGACAAAATGTAAACAGGTTATGGGGTAGTATAGATTAAACAGTGAACTGAGAGGCTATGGTTCTTTTAGCTGACATGAAAATGTCTCCTACATGTTTCTATATTGGCCTGTGCATTATGAATTATGAGTGTATCATGACTTTGACTTATATACATAAAGGGAATCAAATCTTTTAGATAAATATCATGTGAGCAATTGTGTCCTCAAGGTAAATTTAACTGGAAGATTAATCATTATAAATGTTCTCCACAACCTGCTTCAATCTTTGCGCTACTAAAGCCTCAAGTTTCTGAATTGTCATATTTAGATCATGCCTGAACAATTGCGATAATCTAATTTATATTTTTGTAATTGGGACAGTTCATTAATCATCTTTTTTATAAAAATGTTTTAATCTTTACATTTAGGGGATTAGATGTAATTGAAAGTCTTAAAGTTTTACTCATTTTCTGTGGTTGTACCTCCTAGCAAGAGAAAAATTACTTCTGAATATGACTAAGTCCTCTTCAGTCTTCCACCTGTTTGCCCTGATATCATTAAAGCTTTGCTTTTTTCATTTAGGGTGTTGTTCAGTGACAGTGCAGAGCTTTGAGGCTGCAGTGTTTGTATGAGGCCATGTATCATGGGTTGTGAAGACATTATGGGGGATGATACATTGCGTCTGTCATTCTCTGAGCTGCAGCTGCATTGCTGTGACTTTCTTGGCCAGGCCGTCCATCTCCACATTTCACAGCTCCAACGTGACTGCAGCAGGGAGATGAGGAATTTGCCTTGTCCTTGCCAAGTCCCCCGTGCAGCCACTTGCTTCCTCTCAGAGAGGAGCATCTGCATCCTGTTTGCCGCTTCCTGGCTTGCTTGGGTCATCCCCCAGACTACGTCATTACAGAGGACATCAGGCTGCATTCTCCATAAATTAAATCTGGGACTGCATTTGCACAGGGACACACAGTCTGAGTTTAACCCTTGAGGAGCACTTCAAATAGCTTTTCTGTTATTGTTTCTTTTTTATTTATGAAGCCTATGAATATGTGCTGTCAGTTTGATCACGTCTATAAATACCCCTATGGTGTTGTTTCTTGTTTGCACACATCTGAATGTAGAAAAACTGCTTCAATAAATAACGTGTGCAGTATTATGAACTTGAACTTTTTTCTAAGCAATATTTTGTATCATATTTTGTTCATACAATTTCACGTAGGTTGGAACATGAATTCTGCATTATTGTATTAAATAATTTATCAAAGATCTCTATTGACTTTGTATCTCAGGGGTGACGGCATGACCTCTCTTTGAAATGAGGGCTTTTTCATTGCATTCTGTGATTCTCTAACATTTCCACCCTTTACTCCATAAACCACAAACTTTTATTTAGAGTGTTTTTTTGTCAATCTAAAGGGGACCAAGTTATGTTTCTGTGTACCCGTTTACTGCTTGGTGCAAGTCTTTATTCTATTTTCTAGAAGGTTACAGCTGAGGTCAGTAAGAGTGGTTCAATAACTCTACACTGCACAGATTGTTGTTGTCATTGGAAACTGACATTTACCTGCCACTTTATTAGGTACAGCATTTGAACTCCATGCTGGTAGTGCAAGGAAATTTTTACTCTTTTAAGTATCTAGGTGTAGTGCAGATGACTTAGATTTGTAAACTGACCATCAGAATAGACCAAAAATTCTCAGAATCAGAAGAACAGACCATTTGCTGTTAGATAATAACAGTGAAATGTGGTTAGAACTCACACAACTTATTTGGTTGGATGAATCTCATTATCAGCTCATATGCTAGGGTCAGAATTTAGCATAGAAAACATGACTATATCCTCCTGTCTCACACCAAAAGTTGAAGCTAGTGATAGTAGTATTGTGATGTGGGGAATATTTTCTTGACACACTTTGGGCCCTTCAGTACTGGATGAACATTATTTAGATGCAAAAGCCTACTCGGGTAATGTTGCTGACCAGGTCCATCCATTATGACAACCATTTTTCCATCTTTTGATGGACAAGGCTTTCAGAATAATTCACCAGATTGCAAAGTTAAAATCTTCTCAGAGCGGTTTCTTGAATATAGCAATGAGTTCAGTGTATTCCAGTGGGATCGACAGTCACCAGATTGGAATCCAATAGTTCAGCGATGAGATAGACTGGAAGTGTTAATAAAATGCAACTGTAAACTCTGGAGCATCTGTGTGATGCTGTCATGTCCAAGAACCAATAATGTTTCAGAGGAAGGTTGATATTTTGCTAAGTCTATCCTACAAGAAAATAAGACATTTCAAAAGCCAATTGGGGGTTGGAATTGTTAGCAGGCTGTACCTAAAAGGTGGCCACTGAGTGTGGAGCCCATATTCTCAGACAGATGTGCTTTCAACAGGCTCGTCTTTTCATTTTTCAAAACACTGTTACCAAAAAGTGATAAACTATCATATTAAAGTGGCTTTTGATTTTAAAGAAGCCCCCTGCTGGTTGCATCAGCTGGCTTATTTTTCCTTGAGGAAGAAACTAATCACTGGCTTGCCATATCAAGTGAAACACTCCCCCGACCGGTCTGTGAAATTGGATAGTTTGAAACTGTTTCAAGTGTGGAGAAAAAGTTTGTTCGTTGATAACAGTAAGTTATTGGAGCTCCAAATCAATAAGACATAACTGACTTTTTCCCTTGTGACTTGAAAATGCTTTTTCTTTCTTTCTTTCTTTTTTTAAATTTTAGATCAAAGGAAAGTTTATGAAGCGTTTTTTTTTTTTCACGATGTCAACAGGGACTGCTGCTATAACCCTCCCGGCACCCGTCTTCAACCAGCAACCATTTATAGCCTCGCGGTGACAAACAATCTTATTATGAGATTTAAACTTTGCCTCTGCCAGTCTAGAGGATCAACATGCGCTCCCCTCCCCTCGCACCTATTCCTCGATGTTTCCCCAACTGATACTGTAATATCTGCCTACCTACACGCCTCCCCGTGACAGTGGTTAAACGCCGGTGTCAGCTCTCGGTGTAATAGAAAGACCCAGGCAGGGCTCCGGGTCTCTTCAGAATAACATGAAGGCGAGCGACGAGAGGAGCTCAGTGCTGAATTAAATCAGTCTCCGCTTAATGGATCTCCTAGTCTCACTTCAGGCAGGCAGTTACTGCTGAGCCGTCCTCAAACCAAAAGCAGCAAATCTGGATCTTTTTTTGTTTGTTTTTACTATTCCGATTATTAATTTTACTTTAAATCGCTGCTTTTAATCTTCAACGCCATAAATGACTCAGTTCTGTTTGAAAATGTGTTGTGCTCGTGGTGAGATACAATAAGCCCTCCGCTTAGTATCGGGACGAAGGTTCCTGCTCTGCTATCACTCAGCAGGTAAGCTGATTTTTTTAAAAAAATTTAAATTTATTTTTACCTAACTTTAACGTTGCAGACTTTGAAGAGCATTTATTACGATCTGCTTCTATGCTTTGCATTCACATGTTGCTAGCGGTAAATCTCTAAGCCCCATGTTGTGATTTGAATAATAGCGCGGCTGAAGTGCGTTGGCTGTTGTGTCAGTGTGTGGAACAAGTTAGTAATGCTTACCTCTTAAAAATTAATAGTTCAACTTGAGCACCAGTCTGCGCAAGCCGGTGGATTTTGCACTAGTTTCAGTGAGAGCTCCTGCGCCCTGACATCAGATGGATGGAAGCAAGGCACGGAGAGCAATCGCGCCTATCGTACCATCGACATTTAGTCTCATGTTTTTTTGTCACCCGAAATTGTTATTTTCTTTGAGCATAAGATTTGTATTAGTTTTTCAAGTCCATTCAAAGTATACCGGGTACTTGGAAGCTGTAGACCTCACGCTTCAGCCGCTTCAGCACCATGGCCAGCTCCAGATCGCTCTATTTGATTTACTTTACTAGCTTTATTTATTAGATTCATAGAAATAAACGAATATCAGATAATGGGAGTTGTTTTCCGAACTTTTTTTGTCTTAAATATTTATTTAAGACATAAATACAGCTATTTTCCTGGGCCCTCACGCATCCTAACAACGCATACAAAATGAGAGCCTGCATCACAAATTTGCACGTACCTTTTACACCGTCAAGAAAAGTCAAGGAATACAAACTGAGGCAACTTTAACAGAGTAATTTTAAGCGAACAAAATATTTCATGCAATGCTATGCACTACTGGTGCACTGTTCTCGGAGTTGCCTTGTGCAGTCTCATTCAGATTAGCTAAGGATTTTGCTGCATGTGTGCCATCTGTCTGAAGAAAGCATACTAATTGTTGTATCCTGGACGTGTCGCTTAATTTCAGCAGTGGAAGTCTTCATGTGGAGTGTTTTCTCTTTTTGTAAGTCAGTACAGAATTAATCTTATAGATGTTGAGCCTGCTGGACAGTCTTTTCTACAAATACAGAATTACTGATGAGATTGAGAGGGGCATCAGTGGGGTCTATAACGCCAGGTTCACTGTAATGACAGGCTACATGAAATAATAAAAAAAGTGTAATCTTCTTTTGTATTTTTTTCTTAACTAATTCTAAATGATATCTATTAGCGGTATTAAAAAAGCTAGACTTCCTTTAAAGATCCTAAGCTCATCCTAAGCTGCTGTCAGTGTTAATCTTCTTCCAATATTTTTTTCATTATTTTTGCAAAGGATACACCTGTATTAGGATTTACCAGCCAAGTGAATCTTCCAACTTTTGATGGTGGGAGTTGTGACAGTTCCAAAACATCTCCGTTTTGCTGTTGCTGCTAAAGATGTCTCCTGCATTTGCCTTCCACATCTCCCTTTTCCTGTCCCCATCTCGCTTATCTTGATTATACAGCTGGATGATTGAGTCAGCTGTTTTGTATGCAAGCTGCCTTGGCTCGGCTCTTTGTGGAGGAGAGAGAACGAGATCGTGCTGAGGATACTGAGAGAGAATTTCAGAGGCTCATGACCATGAGAAGCAGAAAAGACGAGGCTGCCCTGTTCGATAAATTGCTATTTGAGGGAGACCGATATCCTGGGGGGGGGGACAGTGGTTTTAGAAATATGACTAACCTTTCTAAATGGAAATGGCATTGTGCATTACAGTTTTCCACAAATCTTCACGTGGATTGATGAATCCAGATTGAATTCAAGTTGTCAGTTTTCGGCATAAAATCTGGCTTTGTAACTTAAACATATGCATTAAAAGTGCTGTGCCGATACAAAAAGGTTTATTCATGTATGCATATTTTGTTCTCCTATCTCGTCAGTTCTGATCTTACACTATAAACTTTGCCCAATAAAACTAATACAAACATCTTTAATCCATTAATCAATTTGTCAAACTAGAGTTATATTATAAAACAAGTTAGAAGGGGCTAAATAAATCAATGGAAGACTGGTTGTTTGGTTAACAGTGTGCAAAACTGTAATCAAAGGGACCAAGCAGGGTTTGTAGACAAAGCTGTGAAACATATGGTACAACAGCATGGTCTAATTCAGTGGCACAGTTCTTGACAACCATTAATACTTATTGTGCTGTGAATACTGCGTGCCATTTTACAAGAGCAGTTCTGCCACCTCAGTTGCAAGTGTCACATGTGACTCTCAGCTGTTTTGTTAAAAGGAATAATGAGGCAACGCTTCTTGGTTTATGATGAAAGGACGGATCATGGAATTAGCCACAGGAGGAAAGCGAATGAAAGGGACAAACTGTTTATTTGGCGGAAAATGAATAAAAGAAGCAACATTTCACTGAAGCCTAACAGCATATAGTGCTTGCATGATCCCCTGTAACATTTTTCTGTATTACAACCACAAACTTCAATGCATTATGTTAGGATTTTATGTGCTTGACCAACTCAGTGATAATAATAAAAAAAAAAAAGATAAAATGTGTTCTAAATGTTTTAAAAATCAAATTCTCGAAAGTGTAGCTAGCAGTTTAATTAACCTCCCTTTATCTCTAAATAAAAAAAACAAAAACATTTCAAACACTTGCCTTCAGAATGTACCTTGCTAATAACGATAGTCGGAATGTGTCAAATTCAATCGCTTAATAAATACAGCTACTCTCTGAAGGCCTTGGAACTGCTGTATATCAGAAAACATTAGTGAACATCTGGCATTGTGATGATAAAAGAACACAACAGACAAAATCAGAAATAATGATGTCAAAATATTTTAAGCACGATTATGGAGTGAATATTTGGTAACTAAATGTGCCAATTTGCCATACAGTACTGTGGTGTCCAATCATCTGAAATGGATGACCAACAACGTTTCTTCATAGTCATACATCGTTTTCATATAAAGACTTTTAAAAATGGTGTTACAATTCATGCTGTGTGTTTTGACAGCGGCTGCTAATCAATCCATCAATCTCTAAAAGTCTAATCTAAGAATTGTTAGTTTTCATTGCTTTGACAGAGTTAGCCTTTTATGTGCAGAAATCAAAGTGTAATTATAGTGTGACACACTTCACTGGAAGCAATACAAATGTATAATCAGTTATTGTTTCTTTTAATCTTACCTCACTGGTATCAGTAACGAGTGAGATATTTTGAGGACACATAAGATATGAGTGAGCACAGTCCAAAAAAAGACAGAAATAAGTTTGAAAAAACCCATCAACTAAATGTTTTTTGGAATCGTATTATAAAATGTCAGCTTTAAAAAAGCCTATTTTCCACATCCTTTGCGGGCAAATTTTATGCTGCAGATTTCCATCATCCCTGTCAGGTTTTTCACTTGTGTCAAGAGTCCTCTCAACTAATTACTATCCAAATCAGGGACATCCACACTTTCTCTCCTGTGGCCAAAATTGTTGAGTCAAAAGTACTCAATAACATAATATATAAGAAAACTAAAAGCAAATAAGAAAGTCAGATTTTGTTGTTGTTTTGTAGGAAAAGGGATGTTATCCATCGTAGATCCAAAACTCCAAAATTTGTCTGGGCTCGATTGAACAAGTTTATTTTCAGTTTTAAGAGCAGGATTTGGATCACCTTCTTTCAAAACACAAGCTATATTTAGTCAAGTTTAAGAAATTGTATAAAGGCTGATTTGGTTGGAGCAAAGTTGGCTTTTCAGTAAAAGTCTTTGGATAAACGTGTTTTTTTATTATAAGAGCTTGGTTGTAAAATTATGAGTACTTTGTCTTGTACTTATTCATTCCACTGTAGGAAAATTATGTCTGTAATTTTCACCCTGATTTAAAAAAAAAGCCTCCATCTGCATTCGCCATCTGTTCTGGACAGACCAAGTTAGCAGTTGAAGGCCTCACAAAATCAATACAAGGTCAACAAATGGTCCCTGGGCCACCCTTTGGACCCTCTGATCTAAGTAATAATATCTGATCATATAAGGAGAAAAAACAATCATGTGAAAAATTGTGATTTCAATAGTTATCTCTCACCTGCTTTAGTGCAGTGATTCCTGTTGGACCATCTGTTTAGAGATGTTTGTGGTAAAGGACAGGCCCACCAGAAGCGCACTCTGAGTTCTGTCTTGGGACGATTGGTATTAAACTGAAGTGTTAAGGAAAGTAATTTAGTGCTCTGTATAGAGGAACTATTTGCTGAGGATTTCCAATGTTTAACGAAGGCTGTAATGAGCAGATAAGGCTGAAAAGACAAAAAAAAAGGAAAAGAAAACTACCTCTCAAATGCAACCACCCTCAGGCACATTTTCCTTTAGACAATGCAAAACAAAGATGTGCTGTTCCTGAGATTATATCTCCTTCAACTCTTAGAAAAACATTAACAAACTCCATCTTGTATCACCACCTTATGAGTATCTGCAAAGAGTAATTTCAGACCTGGGATTTAGGCCTATTTAGGGAAAATATGTATATAAATTTACCCGGAGCTGTTGATTGAAAGTGGCAGAAGTAGCGCAATAAATTCAAAGCTTGTCTCAAGAGAAAGAAAACGTGGCAGATGCAGCTGTTATCTCTTAAAATTTCCATTTCTTTACCTGCAAACTTCTTCCTTATGTTTTTTTTAAAGAAAGTACAGTAATGTAGCAGAGGGGATTATATTTTAAAAACTGATCACCTAAGAGGAAAAAAAATGCTCATCAGACTATAAGACCAATCAAATGTGGGGGGAAATGTTGGAAATGTGCAGATTCACTCTGGGGTGTGAATCAGTCATCATTCATTTGGAAGTGAACAAAAATGAATCCACCGCAGAATGCCAGAAACGTTCGTGTAGTTTCCTCAGCCACCTGCTGGTTGCCTTATGATGCACAAAACCCTTTAGTAAACAAGCATCATGAAATGGCAGAATGAGGCATATTGAATGCTGCTCTGGCTCTTATTTGCCATCTTTTTGCAGAATAATTAGGTGCTGGGTTGCATAGCAGTGTATCTTCAGGCACCTGCATCGCTTGATGAATATCCTTTAGATAACAGCCCAATACAGCTGGCCTGTGAAAGTCCTGTCAAAACCTAGTTTAGGAACGCTGTTTCAAGTGTCAGGGGATAATCACTATCGCTGAATGATTTTTCTAGCTACAGATTATGCATGTGTTAATAAACATAGGAGAAAGAGTTGTTTTATGGTGTCTCACTTCTATACTCGCTGTGAGTATAAAAGTAAATGAGACAACTGAGAAACCTAAAAGATGAGCATAAAAAAAAATCTTACCAGAGAATAGTCTTTAGATTATTAGAAGCGGAAACGACACATAAATGCAGTGCTTTGTGGCTCCATGGTCCATGCTATTTGCTGCATGTATCTGGCATAAAACAAACACATAGTTGAAACAGATATTTATAAACTTAGAGGACTTTTTTTTTTTAAATCTATTTTAGGTCAGTTATGGCTAACAAGATGATTCGCTTTTCACAATTTTTGCTGAAAGAATCGTCCATTCCTCCAGAAGGAGCAGGTGCTACTGGGTCATGTTTGATGACCATCTTTTCAGCTCTGTCCTTAGATTTACTGTGTAGTTGAGACCAGCGCTTTATGATGGCCACATCAACACATTAACTCTCCTGTCTTTTTTTGTTCTAGTTTGGGGACTGCATATGGTCATTGTCCATTGTCCAACCAAGTTTTTACTCCCTGACATATTAAATGTTTTTTCAATAGTTTTTAAAAACAAACAAACAAACAAACAAAAAAAAAAACGTCTTTCCTCATGGTTCCATTTAGTGTGTGAAGAGCACCAGACTCTCCTGCAGCAAAACACCCTCAACAATATGCTACTCATTCCTTATCTCACAGTTGGATTGATGAGATTCTTTGGTTTGCTGGTTTTCAGCTTTTTTTTTTTACCAATTGTGAACTGTGTTTCATTTATGGCTAAATACTTATTTTATTTCTTTTAGCTAAATCATACCACAGTGTTTCATAGCTTCACATTTCTAAAACAATTAAATATGTATTTGTTTCCACATTTGTTGAACTAAAATTATTCTACAGGCCTCACACATTCTAGATCCCAATATGTCAGCTTTTGAGATTAGTTTTGACTACTGGCAAGTCTCTTAAACACTAACATTCAGTCCTGTCACAATACCTTGTGGATCAGAGTATGGATAGTTATAAATGACATTACAAACTGTCATTACTGTTTTACTTAGGTATGTATTTTTTTCTTTTTACAAAAGTCATCATGTGACTCCTTTAAATTGCTTCTTAGACTGAAAGAGAGATCATGTGAGAAATTCAGGTTATTCAGAAACAACAGAGTGAATGGTATGGATTACAGAGGCACTCAGTCTTTACCGCAGCTTTATGATGGAAAAGGATGAACATCTTAGATAGGATGCTCTGCATAAATTTTCATCAGCTATACTTGCAAGGACAGAGGGGCTTTTTTTCTATGCGGTCGTGATGCTTTTTTTGAGCACACTTGAGCTTGAAAAGCAACGCATTTCGCCTGCTCAATCAAACTGAACCTACAAGAAAACCCTAAAGGCTTCCATGAATTAAATTCAGCAGACTGAGTGTGAAGTGCATCACTAGGCATGAATGTACAAAGCATATACTGTTGGTTTGGCGAAACTGAAGAAATTGAGAGAAAATAGTATTTCATAGTCCAATATAGATTAGAGTTTAAGGACATCTTCAGAACAATAAACATGCTTTCCGCCACATTTTCAACTCAAGTTTAATGATCTAGCGCTATTTAATGGACATACAGGAAAAAATACTCTTATCAGTAAAAGTATGAACAACACAAAACTAATTGGTCCTAAAATAAAGTTTGTTTGCACCAAAGCCACTTTCCAGTTTGTTTTGCAGACATCTCTTAAGAGCAGTGACAGTGTAAAAAAAAATCAACTAATTAGATCGCTGATTGGTAATGCAGCATGATTAAGCAGTTTGTAGTTTCATACCAATTAGAAACATTTTAAACCATCAGCCATTGAAGATGACAGATGCTCGATGAATGAAGCAGCTTCCATGTGCCACAAAGACTGCTTTTCATCTAACAGGAACATCGTGGGTGCCATGAGTTGCTCGATGGTAATCAATACATGGCCTCTCCTTTTTATAAATGCTGAGAGATTCTAGTCTTTGCTTTGTTCTGATCTAATGCTGCGCTTGAGAAAATGAACCAGTTACATGGCGTCAATAAACGTAAAACCTTAATCATAACATTTCTCGTTCATGCCTTCCACACAAGAGTTTATACCTTCCTGATCTGTTGAATCGTATTCTTTGTTATCAGCTATTCAGTCTCTTAAGGTTTTTTTCAGCATTTTTTTGCAGTCAGTGAGTTTTTAATTCAAATAAAACTACCTTGAAGGTTTTTAATTTCACACTTCAAGGCAACTCATTCTATTTCATTCATGCTATGATTTGTGACAAATGTTGAGTTAGAGTAAATTATAATTATAGATAGAAACCATATTTATAATCATAAGATGCAAAAACACATTCTAAAGATGTTGAAATGAAGGCGATTTTGTGGAACATCAAGTTTTATTGAGACAATCTTTAAAACATAAAATGGGCGTTGCTTTTGGTGAGCTTCTATTACTAGCAGTAAATGTAAACTGGGATTAATGGTGTGGAATTCAAAATGGTTTTGACCTGGTACGCTACATTTTTCATAATATCACTTATCTAGTACGACTTACAATGTGTACTCTATTTTTCATCCCTTAGATGTTTCATATGGCCTAGAGCTATTTTGTTTAGCTTTGTTCCTGGCGCTAAGAATCCACTGGCAGAGCCAGTGTTGCTATTAGCTCTGTTTTTCTTTTCCATAAAAAGTATACTCGGACAATTGCTGAGTGCTGCAAAGTCAGAGAGTCAATGCAATCCTCTCTGCTTCCCTTGATAGATAAATTTATGATAGTTGTTATTAAAAACTGAATAAGTCTGCATTATAACTCAGATCCATCTGGAATTACTACTTTATGATATATATCTATAATATTGATTAGAGTAAAGATATATATGTATTTTGGGGATTTAATGCTAATTGTTCAATGGTTAATTGAATCATTTGTCCTGTGAGGTACCTTGAGATAATGTTCATTGTAAATTGTTGCTACATTAATAGATGGAGTCCAATTGAATTTAAATAAAATACGATAGCTCACTCCTAGCTGCTCTTTTACAGCAAAGTCAATAATGAAACACCCCTTTTGTGCTGAGTGCTGCAAAAGATTTATGCTCATTAAGGAAACATACGTAATAATGAAAACAGAACAGTGCAAGAGGGAATACATATATACACACTTTTGGAATTAGAGAACAAAAAACACATCAGATTTTCTGATGTATATATATATATATATATATATTCAAAACAATGTCAGTAACTGAGACTTCTGTCATTTTTCTTCTGTCACAACATTATCTATAAGGATGTTTATTTTAATCTTTGAACACCTAATTGCCCTTTAATAACTGAGCAAACATTTTTTAAGTGCACAATCATCCGAAGTGAAAACTAAGAAAGTGAGTTGCAATCAGATGAACCAGTCCAGGATTCATCTCCACTTTGATGCTGTGCGAAGGTCATAGCTTAATCTTCCTCCGCACAGCAGCCCAGCACATTGTAGAAATTTTTGATGTATGGCTTGAGCAAGTATATTGCTTCATGTTGAAATGCCTCGTTGAAATGCTTCTGAGAGCTCAATAGCTGTTGGGGACTCTTAAAAAAAAACATTTATCTGACACAAGAAACCAGATTACTCTAAAAAGTATCAAGATAAAAAATAAAAAAAAATCAGATTAAACTAATTTGCCTAAGTAAATTTATTCAGTTGTTACCATTTTTTAAGTCATTTAACTTAAATGGATAATTTCAGAAAACATCCGAAGTTAATACATTTGTGGATGTTTTATGTATATTTATTGTAAAGATAATGCTTTTTAAGTTGGTATTTCAACTTAATTTAAACTTAAAAAAGCTTGGCATTTAAATCCATATTTTAATTAAAAAGAATGTATAAACGTGACTATTTTCATTTCTTGCAAGTTAAATCTCTTAGCTGTCTTGCATGTGATTTGTCCCATTACAATCCAACCATATGTTTTTCCTCTTAAGTTTGTTTTTTCTGCATTCATTTTGATTACAGCTAAAAAAGATTTAAACTTATTTCCAGTTAACTTTCATTTAGAACTTGTGTTATTGTTGGACCGACATGATTAAACCCATAAGATTTGTGCCTGAACTGATCTTTCAAAATGGGGATCAGTGACTTTGAGACTTGCATGGAGAATTCACAAAGTCAATCTGCACCAAATATTAAAACATTGCAGCTTTAAAAGTCAGGTCAGAGGGGCATTCATCAATTTTTTATGGATGAATCACTCATCAATAATCCTAACAACTGAATATCAAGCCTTTCCAGCCTTAATTTCACCTTGGTTCTCTTAGTATTCGGTTTAGAAATCAGCTATTTAGGGTATTATTGTGAGGAAAATATGTTTTATCAACTTCTAAGTGTGCAAAATGCCACAACACCTCTAATGCAGTTGTACAAATGAAGCACAGTTTTGGTTTGTGAGTCATAACTAGTCCAACTAATTACAAAAAATAACGTAAGCCTGTGAAATAAGCATTAAGAGTTAATGGTCATTTCAAAAAGAGATAGTGATTAAATCTGCAAATTATCAGCAAGCAGTGATCATGGAACACTGTTACCATAGAAACTGCTTCCAAACTTGGACCAAACATACTAGCAACTACTTATAAAAAATGTGCCAGTATTCACACCATTTGCAGGCCATGGTGTACTATAGCACTCGTTTTTGGAGAGAACTGCTGAATACTTGACTTAGTGTTCATTGACACTATCTTGAAGCTTTAGCAGTAATGATGAAGCAAATTTTTCAGATATGTTGCTACACAGTTACCCCAGTAAAGCCTCAGTAAAATGTAATTTGAAAGTAAAGCCTTCAAATGTTAGTTTAGCATACCGACTTTGCTAAGACATATTACACTGTAGAAAAGCAATTTTTTTTTTACAGCTCACACAGTTAAGTATTCTGCTGTAAAGTTGTTGAAATTGTCTGAACAACACTGAAAGTAAATTCCCTATTTGATGTACCATGACATCTGTTTTGCTCTGATAAATGTTTTGGTTAATATCGAAGATTGTGATTCAGAATATCTGAAAATCCTGTTCTTGGCCGATTTTGTACAGCTTGTAGAACCATCACTATTTACCTTGATAACGGTTGTGTCGGTGTCGGATGAATGAACAGCAGCGAGACGTGAACATCTTGTGACCCCAGACTCATTCTCCATAGTCCTGACAGCATGAGCACTTCTGCTAACATCCCCTTTTTGATTATTATTATCTTCAAGACCGACAGCTGGCAAGAAAAATGGCCCATCCCCAGCTGCAGTGCATCAATCTGACACCCCACCTGTTGTTTCTTCACTCATGCCCTCCATCGCTCATTAAACAGCACTGCCTTCCAGGCCGAATCAGCTCAGGCTGGTGATTACCCACTGGGAGACCAGAACAGAGAGATGGGAGGGATCTGAGGTGGCAGATTGTCAGGCCTATGAGGTGTTATTCCTTAACTAAAAATGGAGATTATGTGGAAAGTCTACATGCCAATTATGCTTTCTCACTTTATTGAGGCCACTTGGAGTTTATGTGAAGTCATGCACAATGAACACAGCAGGCGCAGTCCTTTGAGATTTAGTTCAAACAAAATCGGAAAATAGAATAAAATGGAGCATTAAGTTTATTCAATAGTCAATTGTGTTAGTTTTACATTCCACCCTCAACAAACTAAATTTCAGGGACAATAAGAGTTGTGAATTAGTCCCGCTAATGTAGCACAGGTCTTATGTGGGTTTTCAATCATACCCATTCAGCTTTCAGTCATTGTAAAATAAACCCCTTTTCATTGATTAATTAAATTTGCTTTTTATAAAGATTTAATCTTTGGAAAATCTGGATTTTTTTTTTTGCCACTGTACTCCTTGGTCTGCCATACTTTAGAGTGGTATGAGCCTGCCCAGGACCTAAAATATTTTGTTTACTAGCATGTCTTACAGCTTGTATTTAGTTAGATTTTGAATTCAGTTCAACTCCCAGAAGAGTTGTTTGAAATATTACTTTTTTTTGTGTCATATATAATTTCTTTTTAAGAAAAGAAAGGGAAACAGGAAAAAAAAAAACAAATGGAACATGCAATTTCAAAAGGCATTATAGTTTCCTGTCACTGAGGTGCAAATACAAGTCTAGAGATGTGATTGGCAGTAGTTAGCTTTTGAAGAAGTTAAATGCTATAATAAGCAAACACATTTTGCTTGGGGAATTTTATTCCTCATCTTTACAGACATTGACTACATAATAATGTGCTTCATACCTATGAAACACTATAGAATTTCATATAAATGTGTATTTTTTTATTTTGTAATGCTGTTTTTTTTTAACTAGATGCAATATGCATTAAGGTAAATAATGAATTAAATTCAAAATTATCTGCTCCTCACAGAACACAGCTTTATTCAAAAGCCTTACACCTGTCTGCAGATTACTCAGGCAGTTTTATTTTTTCACTATTTCTTATTTAATAAGTAAAATATATCAGGTGTTAAGGTAGTCCATCTGCTGAACCCTTTTTTTAACACTCATGTAAACCTGTCTTTTTCTAAAATCTCTTCTGCAGACTTTTTCCTTAACTAAAATTCTGTTACAAGCAATAAAATGCAAGAGTTCTGGTCAAAAATCAATGCCTGCCCTGCTTAACCTAAATTATTATTATCAGGCAGCTTTTGGTCAGTAATTTGCAGCTGCTAAATAATGATAGTGTCTCTTGTATAGCAATTTCAGCAAAGTGATTTCCAGAGAATGTTTTAAGACTGCAATTCGAGTACATTTTCATCCAACACACTACACAAAGAGATCATCAAAGAGCACAAATAGTGGAGTGAAAAAGTGTTAAAAAAGGGTTTGAAGTGCAACAAAAAAAAAACTAATTACAACATGTTTATACCAAAAAACATGTGGTTCTTACTTTGTTTATCCAGTCCCCAAAGGGTGATGTCTTTCAAATTAATGTGTCCTTCGTGGTCAGTGCAAAACTTGAGAACGTCCTTCAACATCGTATGTAACTCTCAGGAGAATGACATGTGGATGAATGCTAGTCCTGTATGTGTGAATTTGTATGTATTTAATTTATATTGCTTTAAATTGATGTGCGAAGAGTGTTTGGCTAATTAACTTAGCTCTGTTGCTAACAGCAGTAGGCCTCTTGTTCCGTTCGGAAGTTTGATTTGTTTAAATTGGAATTATTACTTGTGATTTTTGTGTAGTACAAGCAATGTACTCTTTTTCATTATTAAGGATGAGAATTGTATGAAAAGAGATTTCTGTGTTCTGCCTATATATTCAATACTAGTTGCAATGATCTCACTTTGTTTGTTTTAGTTGTGTGTTTTGTGTTACACAATCACTAGAAAATTAAAAGTTTGATACATCAGGATGGGAGGTACCAACTCCCCCTAAGATTTGTTATTGCTGTGACTACATGTATCCAAGAGTGACATTTTCTGTTAAGATGCTGTATGGAATACCTGCACTATTACAACCAATCTATTACCACAGTTACCGACCTGGGCGAGCTGTAGATCTGCTCCACTGGTGTAAATTAAACCTAAATTATGGGGTTTTTTATCTTTAGGTTGAGAGGCCTGGAAAGTTTAGCCTTAGTTTTTAGTGTGTTTGAGTTTCTTTGTTAGGTGAGTTAGGACAGCAAGGAAGAGAAAAGTGGCTTTAGATTACTTTTCAGGGCACCAATATGCCTGGCAAATGGAAATCTCCTTGTTCTATCAATGGCAATTGATAAAATCTTCATAAGAAAGTAGAGAAGTTTATATGAAAATATTTAATAATGCTGTGATCGAGAGAAAGCTATACAGTGAACAAAGCTTGGCTCAGAGAGACAAGGGCAGTCAGAGAGAGGACGAGTCTTAGGTAACTTTGCTGATCTTTTATCAGTGTTATGAAACATATGAACCAGTTTTTATTATTAAAGTGAAAAGATGCCAGACTTTGTGTGCTGAAATACAATGCTTTGTATGGATATGGATGACATCTTATGTCCGTTCTAACAGAGAGACTCAGTGTAGTGGAGCATAATTAATCTTCAGTCATCATAGAGTATGCCCACTATTCCTTTGATCCGCATCAATTTTAGTAATTTACAGCTATTGAACTGAGCATCATCACTCCCTTTTTACTTCTAGCGCTGAAAACACAAGTTTTATCCAGACAAAGACTACATATTGTTTCACAGTTTTGACAAAGAAAATGTTTTAGAAAAATATTAAACAAAAGCTGTGTAAATAAAGAACATGCTCAATCCCCTTTGGACCGCTATGCTGCTGGCCACACGCTGGTCAAATTTGAAGAGACAGATGGAAGGATTGGAGTCAGGGAAAGTAGACTTGAAAATGACAGCATAGGGAACAAGAGAACATAAAATTATGAAAAAAACTAATAAAGCAGAAATATTCCCACAACACTTGGTTCTAAAAAAGGCTTTTATTAATTCATTGATCTCAGCTCTTGTTTCTCTTCTAAAATAATAGTTTTTTTCATACTGATTTATTTTAATTTAATTATTTAAACATTTAACATTATTTTTGTTTGAACCTGAAAGAAAACCAGTATAATTTCTGTGAAATCTAGTATTTAAGTGTTACTAAACTTTGGAATTTCTTATTTTTTAAATTCAGTACTTTAAATTACACTCTGAGTAAAACAGAAGAACCCATTGGAAAACTAAGGTCTGAGCAAAAACCTGTAAAAATGGAGGCTGAAGACAACCTTAGTTTAAAACAGTTGAAATTTATGGAATGAAATGTTAGAATAACAATAGAAACAAAAATAAAATCTGGATGCTCTCCATGACCTGCCTGAATTTAGAGACGCCTTAGGCAAAACACAGGTCCTCACATTGACAACTTGTTGCCAAAAGCTCACGTGAAATCTTCTTAGACTTGCGTATGAAAACCTAAGATTATTTAGATGTAGAGAATAAGGAATAAAGTCTGATGAATTTCCTTAAGCGATCTTTGTGCATAATTTGGGATAAAGCGAGGATATCCGACAGCCTGGGTCAAACTGTTGTTTTACTATTTCACTGTGAAATCTTTACAAAATACCCATGTATACAAACAACCACCTTTTCACTCTTGCGAATGCAATGAAATGATAGTTTCCATTTAGAAATATAAAATATGAATTTATTTACACTTAAAACTGTGACTCTAATTCTAAGGATACTCCCAGGAGAGGGGGTGGTAGTGTAGAAATATGTTTGAGCAGTTATTGCAGCTATATATATATATATATATATATATATATATA
>CAEFZY010068861.1:0-14038 GCA_903066815.1 Brachyrhaphis roseni
TTGAAAACCAGATTTAAACGCTCTGAGAGTCATCAACTTTGGCTCTATCCAAATGTAAATATTATAACTATACCTGATTATTTGGCTGATTGGTAAACAGCAAATGTTTACCAATCACATGTCACTTGATTCCAGAATTGATCTCAAAAATAGTCATCTTACACCTCAGGTGTTGTCTTTGACAATTAGCTGAAAATTGCCTCACTGGAAATGACAATTACTAGTTTGTTATAGGGACCTGGCGACTGCTTGTCCTGGCGTTGCAGATCTCTTACAATAAAAGTGGAAGATATTACTAATTAACTTTTACAACATGTGTCAGTGGTTCTCCATGATGTCCTTCATGTTCAGATGTGTCTCTGATACAGCGCACCTGATTTAAATAATTATATTACGTCCTCAAAATGCCATCTAGGCCTGTTAATCATTTGGTAGTAATCTCATTCTCAAACTACCACAGTCCCAGACCGAGACCATCTTGGTTTTAAATTATTTTTATGTTTTTAATTTACCTGTTTATCCATTTTTAACATCGTTGCACTGTTGAATTGTTGTACTGTGTGTTGATTAGTTAACTTAGCTATATTTCTGCCTGTATTTTATGTTGATCTGCTTAAAGTTTAATCAGTAATGCGTTTATATTTCTTGGTTAATGTCAAGTTGTCATAACAAAGACACTTTGAATAATGTCAACTTTGCATTAAAAGTGTCATGATTTACCGAATGACAACAGTCATAAATATTCATGAAGACGTACTCATGTTCATGACAGGTGTTCACAACAAATTGTTATTTCAATCCAAGAATAGAGAATGGTATCTCAGTGTTATTTAAGGACAAATTGAACATGTTTGCAGATCAGAATAAGGAGTAGCAAAAGGGTTAAATAAAACCTTACAACTCTCAGGGGTTGTGTCCTTAATGTCAACTTCCTCATCAGTGCCAGAGTGGTTGTCGTTTTCCACATCTTTATCCATAAGGATGTTGCTGAGCTCTGTCTTTAGCACAAGACAAAGTGCACAGTTTCTTTCGGCTTCCTTACAGCAGAGCTTGAAAGATGCTTCAAACTGAACATGGTTGACATCATGTTCATAAAGACCGTTTCTGATGGTGCAGTCAGAAAATGCCTTGAAAAGAGACAATTGAGAGGAAGAGATGCATGTTCAGTCACAAAAACTAGACAGGAAATATTGTTTGTTCTGTTAATAACACTCCTGTAGGGCAACATGCTGGCAGATGGTTATATCTCGCTATCAGTTTTTGATTACTTTTTTTTAATAAAACAGTTTATCTGTGGCAAGGGAAATTAAAAGTCGAAGGCAGCTATGCCGACAGTAAAAGGAAATTAAAAAGTGTCATCTTGAGCGTATCCAAGTGCTACTTCACACAATACCTGTGGGCAAATAACTGCATCGCTGGCATATTCTATGAACTCCAAGCCGCAGGCTGAGGAGCACAGGCTGAAGACGATGCACCAGAGGGAAGATTTGAGAAGAAACATTTTGCATCAACGCTCCATGTAGGAACTTTACTGCATTTTTCTGTACAGACTGTTTTCCAGCAGCCTAGTCTGGCAGGTGCATTGTTGCTCTCCTTGTTATGTTTTTTTTTGTTTGTAATATATTAACTTGCTGTAATCCTGGCAGAAGTTGCTATGGAAGCAGTGAACTGAGACAAACAGACTGAAGCCGTGTCCTGGGTTTCAACTCTGTTTACAGCCTGATAAAGAATAAAGAAGAGAGACATATTAGGCTACTTTGTTTCTTTTACTTGAACACACACAGCAATATGTTGAACAGAAAACCTATGTGTTCTATGTCTAAAACTTTGTCACTTATGAAGTTTACAAGTTATCCATCTAAGTTCATTTTTCCACTTAAAACTCATAGAAAATTCCTGCAAATAATCTATCTGATTGGGAAAATCAAAAAAAGAAATAAGTAACAAGTCAATGTGAGTTTAACACTTGAAATCAAATCAGGAAAGTTATCTTGTTAAAATATAATCTCTTACTTACTTTGTTTAGAAATTCATGATAAGTGACATCAAGATTTATATTTCCACAGCCCGTCAAACTCCTTACAGCTCCAACAAGAAACCAGCGAGTTAATGACTCATGAGAAATGTGCGCCACGGAGAATGTCGCTGTTCTGACTCAGAATATGCCCCACCTCTTTTCTCTCTCACCTCTCTTTCTCCCTTTACTCTCTTTTCATGATCCTGTTTCTGATTAAGCGTCACCTTATCCTGAAACTTCCTGTTTGTCTCTTTATCCATAGAGTCACATGGGTTAAAGTCCACAAGTAAAAAAATGGGTTAATTTGTCAGTTTTTTTCAGTGTTCTAGTAAACGGTTTCTCTTAGGTAGTTTGTGAACAGCGGGTAGTTTGTTTCCTCCTCCCTTGGTAATCTGTCTCTTGGCAAACAAGTTTATCGTCCTGATTCTTAAGAAAGCACATACCTTTGAGCCCAACTATGAGGCGGTTTGCTGACTGGGGAGTGTGCCAAAGGTTGCTCAGAAGCACCTGCCTTCTGTAGAAGCTCAACTGGTCTGACCACTTTGAATCAAATGTAAAATAATATTCCCCTCTATGGACATGGCCATGCAAATACTTAATGTGTAGTTTTGATGGTGTCTGGATATGTCACTTTTAGGAGGTGGAGATGTTTTAATACTGTGCAGCCAGGGTGCCAGGGGTACAGATTTTTAAATGACTACTGTAATTTCTAACTTGTAGACAAGATATTTACTTTGTTTAGACAACCCTGAGAAAAATATGAAATGTTACATAACAAGTTCCTCCTAACTCTCCTACAGTTTGAGAGATCTTAACAAAAGGCCCTTTATTCCTCTTTATTTCTTTATTTGCATAGCAGTTCATTCAAGCCACTTGAATTTTCATATCAATATATATATATATATATATATATATATATATATATAAACTGATATGTGTGGGTTATTTTGTGAGTTATTGCATGCTTTAATTTTACATTTGCTGTGTTTATTTGGATTTAATTAGGTTTGCTGTGATATTTTGAAATTTCATTTTGCTATGTTATATTTATTTTTTATTCTTCTGAGGTTGCTGTGTTGCATGTTTTGCTTATTTCTCTTGTGCATTTTCCCATCATTCCTAGTTCAACTAGATGGTTTATTTTAATTTCTGTCCACTTAAACCATTCGCACCACCGCTAGTAATTTAAATGACCAAACAAAGATGACTCAGAGCCCAGTTAGATTTTGGTCGGCTCTTTCTTGTGAATATATTTTGATCTACACAGTTCCCTTGTAGCTCTGGCTGAATGTTTGCGGTTGTTGTCTTCCTGCAAGGTGAACCTCCCTCAGTCTCAAGTCTTTTGCAGCTTCAAAAGAATCACTGTCCAACTTCATGGTCCCTTGCTAAAGAAAAGACCCAACCTGTTGGCAGAGACCCAGACAGTAAGGATCCATCCTGTAATCAGTAGGTTGCTGGTTTGAACCTTTGCTCCATTCGTCTCAGTCACCATTGTTGGGAAAGACACTTCCCCCACCCCATGGTCTGAGGGCCTGGTGGCTCCGGAGCATAACAGCCAACCCTTCTGTCGGTCTAAACCAGGGAATCTGTGGATACATTGTAGCTTATTTCCATCAGTGTACGGATGTGTGCATGAATGGATGAATGTCTGAATGTAGTGTGAAGTGTTTTAGAGACCTCAGACTTGATTTAGAGATCTATAAGTTCAGGCCATTTCAGGCCGATGTGTTAGTCTTCAGCAACATATTGCATGTTTGTCAGGTATTCAGATTTTGCTCTTACACCAAAGCCCTTTTTGCACGTTTACTACATCACATAACTGGTTTATGTTCACCTGCAGATATGATCTCTTTTGCCCTTTTTTCAACAGGAGTGTTTTTTTTTTTCTTGCAACTTCTCCATAAGGATCAGACTTAGTCCACCTACAGATGATGGATTCAATCGTACTACTTCATATGTTTCAAGCTTGGAATATTGTTTTATAACCTAATCCCTTAATCAGTCTGCTGTGCTCTTTGGTCTTCATGATGCTGTTTGTTTATTGATATTTATAACAAACGTGTAACACCTTCATAGAACATCTGTACTAATACCAAGATTAAATCACACGAGGTCTTTGCTTACCAATCAGGTGGCCCCTATTCTGCTTTTTATTTCAGTGTCAGACTAAAGTGGAAAAATACAACACACATTTCTGATTGTTTTGGAAAAAAAATAAATAAATCATGTGTTGTTTTCCTTCACGTGCAAAACTACACTTACATGTAGCATACATCATACAATATAAATGTATCTGTTGGTCTTTTGCTTAAAATTTCAGACTAATAAGAGTTTAAGTTTGTGACTGAAAGAAATTGTAAAAACTGGTTTGGGAGGTATGAGTAATTCTCCAAGACTCTGTACATTTAGGATGTTTTATTACCTTAGAGCTAACAGAGGAGAACAAACTAAAACACTATTGAGAAGCTGTTCAAATGTTACATTGTTTAAATTTCTGTTAGACACTAAGAGATGTGCCTTAAGGCATTGCAATTCAGAACAAACATCACATTATTCTCAGAAACTTGTCTTTGCTTTCACTTTTGATTGTGGATTGACAGCTTGTTTGCTACTTCTTGTTCAAGGTTGCATTTCCTGCATTCTTTAAAGATTGCGAAGCTCAGCCACTGGGCAATAATCAGTCTAAATTACACAAAAGCTTCAATGCTACTTGTATGTGCGACTTTGTCATTGCTTTCAACAGTAATAGTCTTGTTTGAGCTGTTTGTTATGCTGTTTATTCTTCTATGGCTTTAAATTTCAACATGTTCTTCAGGTAATTCACAAAAAAATACTTTGACACATGTTATTTGTATCTATGCAAACAGATCAAACAGAAAAATGGGGAAATCATTCAGGGATGTTCTTCCAAGTGGCAACACTGTAGTCAGTGACAGGTGAGTCACAAGAGAATGAGGAAAGGGTACATTTACTTTCAATGAACATGCAAAACACTTTTCAAATGCACAAAATATAAATTGTAAATTGTTGTGGAGATCTCAAGCATGGAACTTTACTGAACTCTGAATGTTTGTGCTTTTGCATCTGGTTGATTTAATGATGAACCAGTTGCAAGACTGAAGAGGACACAAGAAAATTGAAACAAAGCACATGTGGACTTCAGAAATAATTTATCAAAAGCGTTTAAATGTTGTTGGCCCACCTTTGAGCTGCAGTAGAATCAACTCTTCTGAAAAGGATTTCCACATTGTGTTGTAGTTTATAAATGGGATTTTCTGACCGTTCTTCCTGAAACCGATTTGTGAGGTCAGACACTGATGTTGGATGAGAGGCCGTGACTTCACTCTGATCGAAATTCAACAATATACAGGGCAGTTACATTTTTCCACCCAAATTTCCCACGTGGCTGGGAAATGTCTTGTTATGCTGAAGTGTAAAATTGACTTTTTTGAGCTTTAAATTATGCTATAATACTATCCCCTCATCAAAAAACATATATGGAGTGTTGCCTTGATTCTTTCATGCATGTTTGAGAAATCCTTTAATCTCCCATAGAAACCATTTAGCTGTGTGTAAAATATCTGGGTGGATCCAGCACCCAGATATTGAGGTGCAGCTCCTCATCTGAGCTGCAGTTTCCAAGCCTCCTGAAGGAGCTGCTGGCTAGCTCCTTCAGACTAGCAGGCAGCAATTGGCAAACAATTGGTGGACTTGTGTATCTGCTGAGCTTGTAACATAAGCTACTTCTCAGTGTAAATCTGGTAAAAATGTTGTTAAAAGGTTGATAGAGGAGCGCTGTTGTAATGAATTTCTCAAGTCGCAGTTTCACAAGAGCAGGAGTTTTAAAAGAGACAAAGGCCCAACTTAAGGTGGTAAATCAGGAAGTAACATTTTTTAAGTCATATTTGACACATGTCAGATTTTTAACAATTGAAGGGAAAATAGCTACTTGATTAAAAAAAATTATACTGTAATACTTGAGGGCATAATCATAATTCCTGAAAGATGCTAAAGTAATTCTCCTCATCAAATAATGCCTTTCTTGCTTTGCATTTCTTCAACAAAATTTCTATAACAAATGTATTCATAAAGATAGATTGATTGCTAAAACAAGAAACAGCGTAGACTCATAACATGAGGAAGTAGGACGCAATTGCGGAGGCCCTACTAGCAAGACAGAAGACACGTAAAAGTAAAACACAAGGGACACAATGACAAAGCAGAACCTGACTAAGCACAAAAGCAAACAGAAGTCACACATCTTTGAAAAAACAACAAACCAATAGCTTATCTAAAACCCAAAGTGACAAAAGTAAACCAAAGTTCAATACATCGGAACAAAATCTTTCTATAATCTTTAGTTTGGTACTGAGTTTCCTCATTATCTGCCCACTTTAAATCTGGATTCAGCCCAACAACAACACAAAATGTGAAATTAATATATGGCTGCTCACAGTGAACAATGAAAAACATGGAAAGGAGTTACACCTTCTGCAAGAGGTTACACAAGCAAATAATGTTATTAGGTTATTCAATTACTTTGAAGCTATAAACAGAAACAAGATCTCCTGCAGCATAGAGTTGGTAACAAAATGCACAAGGTTGATATTGTTGAAATAGTTATTTAATAATCACTTACACTCTTGCATAAAAATTAAATAAAAAGCTTTACCAAATATCATTGAAATTACCAGAAAGTGCCAAAAAAATAAAAAAAACATTAATTGCTTTTTTTGGTTTCAAGCTAAATAGTACAAACGCTAAATGTTATAATCCACAGGGTCCAAATGTTCTATTATCCTGACCAGGTGCCAGAGGCACCTCAACTTCACGGTAATTCAGCACAATAAAAACTTTAATAGCTGGTGTAATGAGAACAAAGCTTTCTGTGAGTCAATCCTCTTTGACAGGAATAATCAACGTGGTGACTGACGTCAGTAGCAGAACTGGGTGTTTCACATTCTCCCAGACTAAATTACAGTTTAGACCTGTGCAGTCAGATTTTACGTAAGAAGCCTCGTTTCAGTCTACGAGTGTTTCTTTGTTGTGCAAGAGTCAGAGGAAACTTTTACAAGATTTTGGATTTTCGGAAGAGTTAAAATTGAATCAATAGATATTTTAAATTAAGACCTTTCAGGCATTACACCTGTTGCTTCTCTTGTCATGTTGTGTAATTAGAGCTACTGCTGAGGGTTGTTTTTGTGTTAAGGAATGTTTGTTGTTCACGTGTCATCTGGGTGCACTGACTGATTGACTAATCAAAGCTTTGCATGAGGATCCTGCACAGTAATTGACAAAGTCAAACTGGTTGCCTCCAGGCAGTGAATGGATGCTGTTTGGTGGTGCTTGATCATCTGTCCTCTGTGTGACAATCTAAACATGTTAGTTTGTTCTAGTGTGGATTGCAATCCTTTTAAACCACTGATTGTTAGTAAATCCAGTTCACTGCCGATTAAAAACTCTTGCACCAAAGGACCAAATAAAAGTGAAAATTCAAATGCACAAATCTGGGCATGAATATGCAAAACTCAAACATGGGCATCAAGAGGCAAAATGATGGACATCTGTTGACTGAAGAGGAAAAAGGTTCATTTTTTATTGACAGAAAGATACTCAGTGTTGATCCCTGCTGGGACGGAGAAGAAGTTTAAGAATGACAGTGAAGAATGTAAGAATAAAGAGCTATACATCGATAGACAATGTTGCAGGTCGTTGAGGAGAGGAGTTTGAGACCACTGCTTTAAAGTCTATGCTGTTTTTAGCAAAGAACTCTACATTTATCAGTGATCAATAAAGATTAGTGGTTTGTAAACATGGGGGCAAAAAACAATTCGTAAAATCAGAAAATACAATTCTACTTAAAAATAAGCAGCCAACATGACTCTGAATGTTTGTGTTCAATTGTCTTTAGTTATTTCTCTTTTAGGTAGTTTCATGTTCTGTGTTGCTCTTTGACCCCTAATTATTTGACAAAATAGGTTATTACGATAATAATATCGTAATATATATTGCATATAGTAACATCTATTCATTTTCTCTCCACTACATATACTTTTATAAAATTACATAATTCTTCTGTAAAGGCATTGTATACTGTGATATACTGTATAAACAGTCTGTCTGTTTATATATCACAGTCAACACCGACTGTGATGTATAAACAGAGCCATGATGCCACCTACAGGAGGAGTAGGTAAAGACGAGAAGGAAGAAATACATTTTAAAAAATGCACATGCTTTTGTTTCACACTGACTTCACAATTTGGCATTTTTCTTATATGTATGTAGCAATTTTTTTCAGCCCAAATAATTCTATCGATCTCATGTTTTATTTTATACATGAGATTGTATTCTCTGTTCCAGAGAAAGATGTGTGGATGAAAGCCCTAATCAGCCAATATTTTAGTTTCTCCGTTTCATGTTGTCAGGTCAGAAGTTTTGATTTGTCAATAGTTTAGTTGAGTGTCTGTTTTATTGACCTCTTTTGCGTAGGCGTGAATAGATAGTTGAAACAAGACGAGACTGAAAACTAAGAATAACCATATTTGTTTTGTTTCATCAAATATGAACAAAGTGTGTTAAAAATGACTTAGACTCACACAATAAAATTTTTTTCAGATTTAATAAAACAGATGTCATGCTCATCAAATTATCAAGTGGTTGTGATGCCAAAAAAAAAAAAATCAACATAAGCAGATCACAGAACAAAACTGTCTTCAATTGTGAACTTTTCTCTCTGTGTTTAGTTTTTCTTTACAGATCATTTCAAATAAATGAATGAAACGTGTTGATTACCAATTAGTAAAAAGTCTCACTTAGTGGATCCTTTCAACATTAAACAGCAAATTAAGAACTACTTCCTTTCATACTTCACAATAAGAGGCTGAAACATAATTACAGGATATCAAACTATCAAATCATAACTCACACTGTTGGATTGTCACAAGATCTCACACCACAAGACTCGATCAACCTTTACATTTAAGTAATTTTTTTAGAAAGTTGTTAATGTTTACATTTCTTTTTGTCATTTATGGGGTAGATAAAAACACAAATGTGTTCACTATTCTTCATTGCACCGTTTGACCAATAAAAAAAGAAGATTGTATTGTTTTTGGTCGTTTTTACTTCATACCTTGGTTATTTCTAAAATAATTTTCAACATTATTTAATAAAATAAGCTGATTTGAATTGAATTCATCCATTGAACAGTTATACAACATAAAAATACGGAGGTTTTTCTAGGACAACGGCATTGTGTGTGAGCCAGCACTGCTTAGTCACAGGAGGGGTCACACTGTAGTCAATTGCAAATGAACTGAAAAATAAAACAGGAGTTTAAACACAGTCTGATTGTTGCTCTAATAGATAAATTTAAAAAATACAAAAAAAAAAAACTTACCTGAACACTGCACTATCAAAACTGCCTGGGATCTTCAGTAAGTTTAGGTATGGTTGTGATACCACCGTAAAATTAGCCGGTGTTGAAACTACTAAAACCAAAACAAAGACAATACAAGATTGTCAAAACTTTAAGCATCATGAAAAATTTACAGGGGTGTAATTTCAAAGAGCCAAATGGCAGGGGACATTTATAAAATTAACTGCTGAAAAAAACATATTATTAAACAAAAGAAAAATCTGTATTTGACACAGAAGGGTAAACATACTCACCTAGAAACCCATCAATGTTGCTGGCAGACGGTCTCTTTTTTAAAACAGGCCAAAGGAATTTTTTGCCGTTCCTCTGATGAACTAAGACAACAATGTGCAAGTCTTCTGCTAAAACATCTGTTTCTTGACCTCGAGCAGTCACTGTAAGACTAGAAGAGGAAAAAAACATCACAACCAGCTCTTACGTTTGGGTGCTTTTCCTTCCTAAACCTTCAATCCCAAGACAGTTCTGCCTCAGTCAAAGTGGGGAAGAAACCTTGTAATCTGGCTCTACGTTACGTCTTGAGTTACTTCCTGGCTCTTTCTCCTTTTGACACCTCTTAGTTTGTCAATCAAAGCCTCCTCATGCAAAAATCTCCCAGACTATAAGGCTCCTCGTTTCCTCTAGTCCTCCACCCTCCAATGCTAGACTGTTTACCCTGAACTACATAGTCCAACACTTGGACTGCTCTCTCGTTTCTGGCTCCTAACAAATCATCTTCAAAAACCAGTGACATCCTTCACTGATCTCATCCTGCAGTATTATTCTTAGTATTCGCCCTGTTCACTTCTCATCCTTTTTCTCACCTCGTCTTAAAGGATTCCCCTTTGATTGGGACATTTCCAGCTACATCCTGTATAATAATAAACATGTTAATTTAGGATCTTAGTTAAGCCACTCTAGCAAATTAAGTTCCGATGCTTCAGCTAATAACCAGTAAGTTGGACCAATCTGGGCTAACAAGAATAAACACATCAATCTGCAGCTTTGTGATAAAAATATATACATAATTAGCTGAAATACAGTATTCAATTGTTGACTTTTCAGCAAAAAACAGTTATGCCTATAATAAGATCAGAGTCAGTCATAAACAATGCTTTGCTACTTCCAAGGATACCACAAGTTGTGGTGCTGAAAACATTTAAACTTGTACATTTTTACAATAATCACAATTCATGGTCACCTTCCAGCTTGGATGGGATTCTGCCCAGTGACCCGGGTCATAGACATTCCCTGCAGGACCGTGATTCCCTCGGGGTCGATGTCAACATAATGGTCAATTTGAACTTGGATGAAAATTTTTTTGAAGCCCCCATTTGTCACTGGATTAAGCTCGCCATTTATGTACATACCTGATTTGAAAGAAATAACCTGAAAGTTAATAATCACAAGTCCAGCAACAAACTGAAAAATCAAACCTCAGAGACAGTTAAAGATGAAAAGCAGTTTGAGTACCGATTCTTCAACTGCATGATGGCAAAAATAAATGACACTCACTCTTGTTGGGATGATGAAAAAGTTTAAGAACATAAGATCCATGCATGTCGAAGCAAATGGAAGCAGAGTGATTCTCAGTTTTAAGCAGAAATCGGTGGCTGACATGGGCTGATAGGGAGACAGAGAGAACGTTAAACAAAACCATGGGCTTCCTGAACTTTTCCACATTTTGTCACATTACAACCACATTGCTCAAAGTGCTTTGTGATTTGATGTGATATTTTCTCACAGATTCATACACGACTGTGAGGTGAAAGACAATTCATAAATGATTTTCTATTTATTTATTTTGCAAATCTGAAATTGTGATGCTCCTTCATATTTAGCTCTGTCTAAGTTGATGCTTTTCTAGGATATCTGAGAATATGTTTCTACTAGATTTGCACATCTAGAGTGAATTTTTTGCCAATTCCACTTGGCTCAATACCTCAAACTTTAGACATTGTGTTATAATCTAACCCTTCTTTAGGCTTCTCCTGGCCAATTTATTTTTATTATTTTCTTTCAGTTTACACTTGTGTTGCATTTTCTGTTGCTCTACGACATTCTCACTTAGGTTTATGACATCATGTCGTGGAAGTTTCACAAAAAACTGAAATGTAATTTCAGCATATTCACACTCAAGCTTACACAAACTATTTCTACGTGCTTTCTTATTTTTGGAGAACTGACTATAAGCATATTTTTAACCATTTCTCTATACTGAATGCCATTATCTACATCATAATGTAATACCCATTGATAAGGTGTTTTGGAGCAATATGTTCTTTGGAAATAATGACGGGAATGTTCCTACATGTCATAATGTAAATGTCATTTTGTGCACAGTACATTGATCAAGTTCTTACAAAGTGAAATTATGTAAAAATGCAAAAAAACTTGCAACACAAGAAAAGTATCATTTGCCTTTTGTCTGTCTGATTGATACACTTCTCTGTTCAGAAAATACAACTACAGATGCTAAAATTAAGTTTATCAGTAAACAATAGAACATTTTGTTTGGTGTTTAAAACAGAGCTAATATATATGACATGCATACCACTAGGAAAACCAAAAAATTAAACTTTTGGCAGTACGATCATCAGCAATTGATCATTTTCTTTTGCAAGGAACCTAAAGACTTGATGATGATCAAAATCAAAAAGTTGGAAGCAAATTGTTTTCTTGTTTTTCTTCCACATGTTGGGATTTGGTTTTCATGTATTTTCTGTCAGGATTTTATTGTTTTTTAGCTGGAAACTATTAAAGACATTCTAAATAATGTAGATAATTTTTTTAACTTCATGGCATTCATACCATACTCACCAGGAGGACCAAAACCAGCAGAACCTGGAGGACCAAAACCAGGAGGACCTGGAGGACCAAAACCAGCAGAACCTGGAGGACCAAAACCAGGAGGACCTGGAGGACCATAACCTGGAGGACCATAACCAGGAGGACCTGGAGGACCATAACCAGGAGGACCTGGAGGACCATAACCTGGAGGACCATAACCAGGAGGACCTGGAGGACTCGGAGGACCAAAACCAGCAGAACCTGGAGGACCAAAACCAGGAAGACCTGGAAGACCTGGAAGACCATAACCAGCAGAACCCGGAGGACCATAACCAGCATGATCTGGAGGATCAGCAACGCCGGCAGCTCCCAAATCTATCAGAGAAATAAATACATCAAACATAAAGCACAGTCCTTGTGGAGCTATAAAGTTTTGTAAAACAAATGTTTATGAAGTGTACTGTTTTACAGACACAAACGAAATTAAAACCATTCTAAAGTATTAAAAGGTACATTATACAGTCAAATGAATAATAATAATAATAATAATAATAATAATAATAATAATAATTTAAACCAGTTGTATACAGAAAACATATCTTATTCTTGTTGTCTGATGTTAAACCAGACTTCACCCTTCCTATTTTTAGGATGTAAGATGATGTAAGAGGGAGGAGCTGCATTGTGTTTTTGTAGATTTAGAGAAAACAGCACTTATTGTCAATAGTCCAGAGCAATGGCAAGTGTGGAAAAGAGATGAAACACATCCAAACAGGTTGCAGCGAAAAGAGAAAAGTGATAGATGTGATGTGTGATAAAAAAGAGTTGAGAATGAAAGAAACAGACTACAAGATGGTGGTGAGACCAGCAATTTTGTTTGGTTTAGAGACAGTGGCAATGAAAAAGAGACAGGAAACAGAGACAGGTAGCACAGGGGAAGATGTTGAAGTCTTCTTTGGGAATGACAAGGCTGGATAAGATCAGGAATGAATACAACAGAGGGAAGGTTCATGTCAGATGTGTAGGAGATAAAGTCAGAGAACCCAGCCTCAGATGGTTTGGACATGCACAGAAAGGGGTAGTGAGTTTAACCGTGGAAAGATGCTGAGGAGGGAAATGCAAAGCAGGTGGTCAAGAGGTAGACCTAAGAGGAGAGTTATAGATGGAGTGTAAGAAGACATTAAGGAAAGTGGTATGAGAGGAGTCAATGAAGACAGGGTTAGATGGAGACAGATGACTTGCTGTGGCCAACCCTAAAGGGAAAATCCAAAAGGAAAAAGATTTCTATTTGTTGAAAGCCAAAATAATAAAATATTCTTTGGGAGAAATTTCAAAACAGAAACATTCAACAAATAGAAATGCCAGACCTAAAACAAGATTTTTGGTTGGATGTTGTAGCATAGCAGAGATCCAGGGGGAGGCTGTGAGTGGTGCACACCTCAATTTAAAAAAATGTGATTTTTATTTTATTTCACTTTTCACATAAGACGAAATGTGAGATTTCTTCTTATGTGAATGCTCATTATGTTTAAAATAATGGAGCAGCCAAAAAAGAAAGGTTGCAGTATAGCAAAGTATTTACACTATATACATTTAATGTGTTGCTTTAGTTTATACTATTTCTTTCAAACATTATTAGCATATTTTTGCAATGGATTAATATGCTTTTTGCTGTGGTAAAACATATTTTAAAAAATACTTTAACTTTGATCCAAATGTCAAATTCAGTTGCAGACATTATCAAAATCTTACCTACCTAAGCTTGTTGTCTGGGGCTCAGCCACACTAAGAAATCCTGATGTCGAACCTACTCC